>JAXCMG010000070.1:508428-601324 GCA_034642415.1 Podarcis siculus | reverse complement strand
TCCTATTGTTCTAGGACCAATCAGACTGCTGCATTTTGGGTCCTATTGTTCTAGGACCAATCAGACTGCTGCATTTTGGATCCTATTCAACTCAGTACATAACACCCTCATTGCAGAATGCTGGATTTTTTTGACCCTTCTGGTTCTTTCCATCTCCATGATTCTATGAAGTCTTGAAAATGGGGTAGTTCTAGGCCTGAAAGGAAGGGCTGGATCAATGAGGGTGTTTTCTCCCAATGCTTTTATGCTGATGATCTGCAGTGTTTTCCAATGGGAAATATGCTACCAATCTGATGGCAGCACAGCAACAAAGTGCTTTAGATTATTTTACTTGCTGGCATGGCCTGTAATGGTATTAAAGAAGCATCTCCAGGTAAACCATGAATAATGGATTATACGTTGAAAATCCTTATCAATAAATAATTATTACAGTAACAGTAATATGCGCCAGACATCTGTACTGGCAGGCTATATGGCATGGTTCAGCTGAATAAACTGAGGGAGGGGACATGGCCTATCGACAGAACACATCCTTTGTTCACTAAAGATCCCTGGGACAGGTGACAGGATCAGGGAAAGCGACGCAGGATCCTGTTGTTTTCCTACTTCACAGTCTGGGTCTGCCTGGAGCAGCTCGGTGGTTGCTGCATTCTTTGAAATGATTTGTGTAAGAAGCATTTTGAAAATGCCACTGGCTCTTGGGTATAGCTGTCAACTTTCGGATTTGAAAATAAGGGATCAGCAACCTCACCTGTCCCGGGGACAGTCTACGGGATATCTAACAATCCGGGATAGCAGCGGGAAACGTCACTGAAATAAGGGAATTTCCTGCAAAAAAAGGGAAGGTTGCCAGCTATGCTCTTGGGTAAATGAGTAGAGAGAAAAAATGGCTCCCCCTTCGTACCTATGAGGGCAGCCATCTTATTTTCCCTGTAAAGCACATGAGGTAAAAAACAATGTCTGCCCCCATAATCCTTTCCTCATATAGGCTATTGAGCTCTGAGCCTTCAGGTTGCCTTCTCGAAAGAGATATAAATATATATTCTGACCTTTTTGTTCTGCGTTGTGTCCAATGCCGTGTTTGTTATACTCTCGGCTGTTGTGAAGGGCTGACGAAGGCTTTGACCCAGCCACAGGTGTTACAGACTAGAAGCCTTTTAGCTCTACTTAACCACTCGGAAGGGTTCCTGCGCCATAGTAACAGTGTGGAATGTTTTCGATATTGTAAGTTTGGATGGATTAGGGCTGTGCTAAACCTGTTCCCTCAGAGGCTAGAGAGAGTTGAAAGCGTCGCCAGACAGCCATGGTCACTACAGCTCACTGATTTCGGGGGACTGGAAAGCCCTGCTATAACATCCCATAATATAAGGCACCACTGGGACAGATGGCCCCGTGAAAAGGGTGAATATGTGTTGGTTGCAAGGGTAAAAAAATAGATATAAAAGGAGAATTCCTGGATGGCAAGATCCAAGTTAGGGTCAACGATTCTTTGGTGAGAGAACCTCAGCAAATATTTTGAATCACAAAACATGCAGCGATGCAAAGTGTGGAGATACAGGCTGTTAGACCTTTAACATATGTCCTTCTAAGCTCGTTCCAGTTTCCCTCTTCTGCTAGTACAGTGGGAGCTTGGTTTCCGAACTTAATCCGTTCCGGAAGTCCGTTCTTAAACTGAGGCGTGCTTTCCCTAATGAGGCCTCCCGCTGCCAGTGCCCTTCCACTGTTCTGATTCCGTTCTTAGACCAAGGTAAAGTTCTCAACTATTTCTGGTTTTGCAGAGTTTGCAAACCGAATTGTTGTTAAACCGGACTGTGCTTAAACCGAGGTACCACAGTATAGAAAAAGGCTACATGTTTGGTAAGTTAAAAATGGTTTGCTTACAAACTCTCTAAAGGTCAGATTCATGTGCGTTTCCATACAACATTCAGAAAATGTTGCATAGTCAGTAAAACTTGTCTTAGTTACAGTGATGAAAGTTCCTAAATTACTGGTGTAGGAACTAAAGAAAGGCTTGTTAGAGCCATGTGGTTTGAGCTTGGAGCAACCATCTCAAACTTCTTTATAGGCTGAGCATTTCAGGTAGACTGGAAGAGAACAAGAGGCCTGATTATTCAGTTCCTCCCAAGGTGAGGTAAGCTTGACAGGGCAGCTTGTTGTTGTTGTTTAGTCGTTTAGTCTTATCCGACTCTTCGTGACCCCATGGACCAGAGCACGCCAGGCACTTCTGTCTTCCACTGCCTCCCGCAGTTTGGTCAAACTCATGCTGGTAGCTTTGCGAACACTATCCAACCATCTCGTCCTCTGTCGTCCCCTTCTCCTTGTGTCCTCCATCTTTCCCAACATCAGGGTCTTTTCCAGGGAGTCTTCTCTTCTCATGAGGTGGCCAAAGTATTGGAGTCTCAGCTTCAGGATCTGTCCTTCCAGGGAGCACCCAGGGCTGATTTCCTTCAGAATGGATAGGTTTGATCTTCTTGCAGTCCATGGGACTCTCAAGAGTCTCCTCCAGCACCATAATTCAAAAGCAGCAATTCTTCAACTATCAGCCTTCTTTATAGTCCAGCTTTCACTTCCATACATCACTACTGGGAAGACCATAGCTTTTACTATACAGCACAGCTTACTCCTTTGGTATTAACACCTTCATGCATTAATTAGACCTAAGCGTGTTGTTTATTCCACATGTAGGAAAATCTAAGAGATTTTAAAAATTCAAAAGAAATAGACAATGAATATGGCACCAAACTACCCATTCTGAAATAAAGGTTGGCTAAGTATTATAGCTATGTTGATTTGAGTGTTAGATTAACCAACCATAGCTTTAATTGGCAGGGTGCACATTTTAATTGGCAGAGGCAAAAATTATTTATTTATTTAGAAAATTTATAAACCACCTGCTCAAAAAATAAAATAAAATGCTGCATAGTCTCCAAGCTGAATTAGAAACATGACTAAAATGCACAAAAGAAATTAAAAGCAAATATGCACAAAGCTGTCACTGAAAACAAAATTAAAGCATTTAAAACAAATGTAACTAAGAGGCTTGCTGAAAGAGAAAAGTCTAAGCAGGAATCTTAGGCAGCATAGGAAGGCATCTGCCTAACTGGTGAAGACCCTACTGGTTTAGGGATTTTCCTCCCAGTGATGGTGTTTTACTTAAAAAGTAAAAGGAAAAAAAATGGGAAGGAGATGCGCAGCCAGCATTAATACAACCTAATTGTTATTACTATTGAATTGGATGGATCCAGGCGTTGTCATATATGGAGCAGAAGACCCATTGAAATCAATGGGATACATGCTAGGCATGCTTTCAGCGGATCTATTCTGACTGTAGCTGCAAAGTATTCCCATCTATAAGCTAATATACAGTTCAGCGACTATTCCTACTAATGATAGTATTGCTAGGATATTAGTTAAAATGAAAGCAATAACGAATACATCAATAAATTGCACAAGCCACGAGCATTCAGATTGTATTTGGGTGAATATTCACATGCATTCCTAAAAAGTCAGTTAATTATTGTAGGCATGCATGCAAAATGTATTATGTTAATCCTGATAGGATATGGATGTACATTACTTTTGTTTCAGTGTGAATTGAGAAGTTAAGGTGCTGTGATTGTTTTCTGTTCACTATATTGCAACTTGAGGTTCCATCAGCTATATATAACAGCATTGTCAAACGCTGACTGTGCCTGTATCCGGATACAGCTGGGATTGCTGTCTCCACAGTCCTGAAATCTTGCATCTTAAATCACTGGTGCAATCAAGGAGATAACAGGATATGGAATTCCATTAGTTCCAATAACTGTCCTGTCAGTTGTCATAAAGGAAAATTTAATTATGTGGTCTAGGACTCTTTAAAAAATGAAACAGCTGGTAAAACAGATATAGCTGCTAAATGGGAAAGCAAGGATAAGCCAGCTTTCTGTGACAGATATAAAAGAAAATAGCAGATTGCATCAGTGAGCTAGTTAACAAATTTCATTAGGTGTTATGCTTGAATTTGTGCTTTGCTGCATAAGATACAGAACTGTCTTTGGGTGGCCTTAATCGCCGGGTGCAACGTTGTACAGTATTGTGTGCTACAGAGCGCAATTTAGTATTGATCCTCTGTAAAGTAAATTATGATTAATGTAGTACCGGTTTACAACCCTGTGGTCATGACCTTACTTCGATTGGCTAGACTTCCTTCTAGGTGAGATCAGAATAATAAACAGCCTTACTGCAATCAATAGATTGATAAACCCGATATTCTACATGGTGGTGCAATGGCTTGCCCTGACGCCCGGTATATTTTGACGTGTTGAGGCATAAGATGTGAACCGGAGTGGAAGAAGGAGCGGAAGAAAGCACTCTAGCTGCATTAGTTGGGACCAGAAGGATAGGAAATCTGGGTTCCTGTCTTTCCCCTAATTTTGTCAGCAGAGGAAATTTTGAACAGCATAGCACCCCACTGTGTGCTGTGTCTGTTCAAATGTACTCATCTAAAGGAAGAGGAGCCCCTGCCTTCAGTGGCGTAGTGTGCATTGCCGGTGCCCGGGGCAAGGCAAGAATTGCTCCCCCTAACCTCATTGTTTTCCCAGTAGTGATGTATGTAAGTGAGAGCTGGACCATAAAGAAGGCTGATCGCCGAAGAATTGATGCTTTTGAATTCTGGTGCTGGAGGAGACTCTTGAGAGTCTCATGGACTGCAAGAAGATCAAACCGATCCATTCTGAAGGAAATCAGCCCGGAGTGCTCACTAGAAGGACAGATCCTGAAGCCAAAGCTCCAATACTTTGGCCACCTCATGAGAAGAGAAGACTCCCTGGAAAAGACCCTGATGTTGGGAAAGAGGGAGGGCGCCAGGAGAAGGGGACGACAGAGGACGAGATGGTTGGACAGTGTTCTTGAAGCTACCAGTATGAGTTTGACCAAACTGCGGGAGGCAGTGGAAGATAGGAGTGCCTGGCGTGCTCTGGTCCATGGGGTCACGAAGAGTCAGACACAACTAAACGACTAAACAACAACAACCTCATTGTGGGCATTGCATGGGACGCAACAGGCAGACTTCGCTTGCTGTGACCCTGTGGTGGCCGTTCCTCATGGAGGTTGCCTGGCAGTCCCTGGCAGTGTGGCAAACTCCCTGTGGCAGCAGAGATGGCGCTCCTTGTCAGCGTCCCACCAGCGCCGGAGCCACAGCTCCAGCAGGAGAGCAGGCTGAGGTTCCAAGTGCAGCCCTTTCCTGGTCGCCTCTCCTTGGCTGGGAGGGATGCCTTGGGGAAGGACTGGCATGGGCTGGGGAAAGTCTGGGCTGCAGCTAGTGGGAGTTCTGTCCAGGAGTGGGCATCCCTCTGCTGGCCATGAGAAGAAGGAGGCACCGCCACAGCCCTGAAAGCCCAGCCTGGGCACAGCTCAACTTCCTGTGACTCCGGAAGGCGGCAGCCACACAGTCTCAGCAGGTGGGCCCTCGAAAACATCGTGTCCTGGGCAGATGATGGGTATGTGCCATGGACCCCTGGGTGGGTTACGTGGACTCCCTTGGGGTCTGCAGACCACCAACCAGGAACGCCTGGGGATCTCTAGAAGATTGCTCAGATGGAAATGTGGCCCTTGTGTTCCCTACATTCTCTAGAGGGGCACTTCTTACTTCACATTTACAGAATCATAGAATTGTAGAGTTGGAAGGGACCCCGAGGGTTATCTAGTCCAATCATAGCTGTCAACTTACAGATTTGAAAATAAGGGATCAGCAGCCAAAATAAGGGATTTTCAGAGCACAGGTATGTTCCACCTCTGAGCCCCTCCGAGCCAAAGGCAGAAAGCCCAGCCAGCAGCCAAATGAAGCCTCAAGCGGTGGTTCCCACAGCGCAGCAACCCAGCAAAGGGGATGCAGCAAGGAAAACCACCGTCACTTCTCCGCTGGGAAGCGCTGAGCAAAGGTGAGTCCCCAGGCAACAAGGCCGATTTGACCGGCACAAGGCATGCAAGCTCCACCCTCCAGTCATTCTTAGACTCCTTATCAGGTGAGCAACGCAGCCAAGCAACACAGTTGGAGCCTCCCTCCTCCCTGGCCAGCAGGGAGGGAGGGAGAGGAGCTGCTTCCTTTGAAACCTGGGAAATTTAAGGGACATCATCAATAAGGGACAGCAGCGGGAAACGGTGCTGGGATAAGGGAGTTTCCCACCAAATAAGGGACGGTTGACAGCTATGAGTCCAACCCCCTGCAATGCAGGAATCTCAGCTAAAGCACCTATGACAGGTGGGCTTCCGACCTCTGCTTGGCAACTTCCAAGGAAGGAGAGTCCACAACCTCCTTAGAGAGTCCGTTCTACTGTGGAACAGCTCTTACTGTCAGAAAGTTTTTCCTGATGTTTAGTCGGAATCTCCTTTCTTGTAACTTGAAGCCATTGGTTTGTGTCCTACAGAGATCCACCACCTTTCGTGGTTTTCAGTGCAAGATTCCAGACTCCTTCTGCACTGTGTACCTGTGTTGCCATGTAATTGCACAGGGATGTCGCCAAATGAAAGCAATTAAACGCGGCACCTGACTCCGAGCATCAGTAACTACCTCTGTGCGTGCCCCGCACCTAAGTCTGTAGAGTCAAAACTGGCTGGATGTATTTTTTCCCCTGTCCTTTGTGAAAACAGGATAACATAAATACCGCCTAAAATAGATGGTAGCCTGTTGGGATAAAAGCGATTAGCCTAATGCACACTTAGGGGACGCAGTGTCCGGAGGGAGCGAAGAAAGCTGAGAATAATGGGAAGCTTTGCCACCTGTTTCCATTCACAGTTGCTTGTTTAGGCTCAGTTCAAGGTAACTGGCATTTAAAAATTAACCAAGCAAAGGAAGGATTTCCCTCTTTGTCTGCTCTACTTTTTTATTCTGATAGTAAGAAGTTAAAAAAACAAAAGCAAAGCAAAAAAGGCTGAGAATTTTCCAAACCCAGACTTTGCTCTGGGATTGATAGCTTTTTATTGCTGTATTATTATTATTAAAAAATAAATATTCTGTGCTTCCAAGATGCTAGCCATCAGTAATGTTAGATGACACGGGTGTAAAACTAATGTGGTTATTATGTGCAAACTTTTTCAGCAGGGGGCCGCTCCACTGTCCCTCAGAACTTGTCGGGGGCCGGACTATATTTTGAAAAAAAATATATGAACGGATTCCTATGACCCACAAATAACCCAGAGATGCATTTTAAATAAAAGGACACATTCTACTCATGTAAAAACATGCTGATTGTCCGCGGGCTGGATTTAGAAGGTGATTGGGCTGGATCCGGTCCCCGGGCCTCAGTTTGTCCACCCATGGTCTAGACTAGCGGTTCTCAACCTGTGGGTCCCCAGATGTTGTTGGACTACAACTCCCATCATCCCTGAGCTCTGGCCTTGCTAGCTAGGGGTGATGGGAGTTGTAGTTCAACAACATCTGGGGACCCACAGGTTGAGAAAGGCTGATCTAGACAAACACATTTCTCTCCCTGGAGTCTATATGCCTCACAAAGGCAGAAACACGGCCGATGAAATAAAGAATGAAATCTTAAAAGCACAGATGCATTTTAAATAAAAGGACACATTCTACTCATGTAAAAATACGCTGATTCCGGGCCGGATTTAGAAGGCGATTGGGCCTTAGTTTGCCTACCCCTATCCTATTAAAACTGAGGCAGCCTTCCAAGATGTCATTTAAAAAGTTATTATTGTTATTTACCCAGTTCACTTTTATTCTGTTTCCCCCCCAGCGTTGAATGGCATCAGTAAATTAATTTTTTAAAATAAAAAATGTGGCTTGCAGTCCAGAGAAATACCCCTGTGATTCAGTTCGTTTGGAATCAGAGTGCCTAAGAGTCCAATCCTATGGTCTGCAGTGCGTGACCAAAACGGATAGGATGGAGCGTTGTGAGCTGCGGCGTTGCACCAGGACAAGGATGACTTGTGCTGCACACCGTCCACTCATATACGTTTCAGCCATTTGCAACCCACCAGAGGCTAAAGGTTTGTTTAGCTTGGCCTGCCTCGCTCCATCACTTTAAAGACTTGGGTGAGAGCCTGGCCGCATTTTGCCAGGAGAAGTTGGCAAGGGCAGAGAGCTAGTAACTTAAGTCTCCCTTGCCCAGTCTTGCCACTGCCGTTCAGCTTGCCAGGGTCTGTGCTTAGACTCAGTTCTTGCCTGGCCACTGCTGACATCAAAAAAGACACCTGTTTGGTGGCCAAATTCTCTGTAGGGCAGCAGTATTGTGGGCTAACTGGGTTGCATTTTATCAGTATCACTATGCAAGCTAGGAGACTCACGCAAAAGCTGTGTGTGCAAATTCACGGGCAAAACTAGACTTTATTTCACCCGGGCAAAGACCCAGTTTGACTCCCACCCAATGCATTTGCGTACATGCACAGGCTGGGAGCCTCAATGGCGCCCCTCTGGAAGCTTCAACCCGGGGGGGGGGGGAACCTGGCTAGCCGCCCCCCCGGTAGCTACAGCAATCTGCAAATCCTACCATGGTGACCTGTGTCCAGCTGGTGACAGTCGACCCATTGTCTGGAGGCGGTTGGAGGATGGATGGCGGCTAACAGAGTGAGGTTGAATCCTGACAAGACAGAAGTACTGTTTTGGGGGGACAGGAGGCGGGCAGGTGTGGAAGGCTCCCTGGTCCTGAATGGGGTAACTGTGCCCCTGAAGGACCAGGTGCGCAGCCTGGGAGTCATTCTGGACTCACAGCTGTCCATGGAGGCACAGGTCAATTCTGTGTCCAGGGCAGCTGTTTACCAGCTCCATCTGGTACGCAGGCTGAGACTCTATCTGCCCGTGGACTGTCTCGTCAGAGTGGTGCATGCTCGGGTTATCTCTCGCTTGGACTACTGCAGTGCGCTCTATGTGGGGCTACCTTTGAAGGTGACCCGGAAACTGCAACTAATCCAGAATGCAGCAGCTAGACTGATGACTGGGAGTGGCCGCCGAGACCATATAACACCGGTCTTGAAAGACCTACGTTGGCTCCCACTATGTTTCTGAGCACAATTCAAAGTGTTGGTGCTGACCTTTAAAGCCATAAACGGCCTCGGTCCAGTATATCTGAAGGAGCGTCTCCACCTCCATCATTCTGCCCGGACACTGAGGTCCAGCACCGAGGGCCTTCTGGCGGTTCCCTCACTGCGAGAAGCCAAGTTACAGGGAACTAGGCAGAGGGCCTTCTCGGTAGTAGCGCCCGCCCTGTGGAACGCCCTCCCACCAATTGTCAAAGAGAAAAATAACTACCAAACTTTTAGAAGACATCTAAGGGCAGCCCTGTTTAGGGAAGCTTTTAATGTTTAATAGGTTACTGTATTTTAGTGTTTTGTTGTAAGCTACCCAGAGTGGCTGGGGGGACCCAGCCCGATGGGCAGGGTATAAATAATAAATTATTATTATTATTATTATTATTATTATTATTATTATTATTATTGAGTGAGTCAGGATCTGCCTCTTAATGCTTTATTGTTACGATATTTGGAGAAGAGTTTACGTGTCCTACTAGCAAAGGACCTGCATATATATTGAATTTTATTTTTTAAAATATTTTTGGAAGGGAGGGGGGGAAAACAACAACACCCGTCAGTTTTCATTTCTTTCCAGGAGTCTGATTTCCCCAGCATGCAGCAGAATCTAGTCTGTGCCAAGAATCTGAGCAACACCGAGGCCAGGTAGCGGGTTTTCACTTTTGAAGAAATCTGTGCCAGCTGTGAAACAGGGTCTATGCTGGCTTTAACTCACCCAGCTAACTGCATCAGCTCCACAGCCAGTCAGCCAGATTGAGGATCAAAGTGAAGGTCCAGACCAAGCATTAATTTTTTTTTATTTTTAAAACATTAGTTGCTTAGTTTTGCATATCGTTGTTTGTTTACAAAGATTGCTGGCGGGATTTATTCTGAAGAAATAAATGGAAAAGAACTGCAATCTTGAAATATACTCGGAGTTGAGAGTGGATTTCATGCTCTTTATTCAGCTCATAGAGGTGAGGAGGAATGGAAGTTCCCCCAGAATGTCTGCTTTATATACATTATTTTCACAATGGGCCCCACGTGATTGGCTAATTCTGGGATTCTCCTGTAGGCCAATCAGGTTGCGGATTCGCTTCCACTTGGAGCTGGATTGGGTGGCTCCTGTGGACCAATCAGACTGCTGCATTCTGAATCCTATTGTTCTAGGACCAATCAGACTGCTGCATTCTGAATCCTATTGTTCTAGGACCAATCAGACTGCTGTTTTTTGGATCCTATTCAACTCAGTACATAACAAATCTCCTAACGAATCGCAAGCTTTCTCAGGAGCTGTGGGGGAACTTTTGCAGCCAGAGGCAACTGGGCAACTCTCCAGGGACCGCATACCAGTGTGGGTGGGGCCAGAGCTAAAAGTGGGCGGAGCAAGAGATGTTGGCTCCTGGGCTTGAGGTTCCCCACTCCTTTATTAGATAACGACAGACCGCTTCCTGTGCCCTGTATCATAGAGATGCTCAGTGGCAGCAGCTGTGAGTGATCGCTTGGTACATGGTAGTATGTAGTAAAATTCAACCCAAGGTGGTGCAAATATTTCAGTGAGACGTGACTTTGTTTCACTTTGCTAGGCTTGGCATGAGACTGTGGCTTCACCACACAAAAAATGTACGGCTCCTAATATTTTAGCAAGGAGTAACTAGCTTCTTTTGAATGTGTGAAAGACGTGCCTTTCTCCAGGAAATCTCTTTATGCCATTATACCCTAATGTTTAGGGTGCCAAAGGACTCTTTGTTGTTTGTGGCTGAGTAGCTAATCCGTTGATGGCCCCACACTATAAAGCTGATTCTAGTCTTAGCTTAGTTGGCTGTAACCAAAATGCACACAATTCCTTCATATGAAGAAACCTTGACCTTGACATCATCTGTGTCAAGCCCAGTAAAATATAATAAATCAAATTTAAAAGGTGAAAATAAGGGGAGACAAGATTTTCCAGCCATTCTAGTCTTTACTTGTGGTTTTTGGATACATATTAGTCATATTAGTGTTTATATAATTGATTCATCTATCTATCCATGTACAGTGGTACCTCAGGTTAAGTACTTAATTTGTTCTGGAGGTCGATTCTTAACCTGAAACTGTTCTTAACCTGAAGCTAATGGGGCCTCCTGCTGCTGCTGCCGCGCTGCCGGAGCACAATTTCTGTTCTCATCCTGAAGCAAAGTTCTTAACCCGAGGTACTATTTCTGGGTTAGCGGAGTCTGTAACCTGAAGCGTATGTAACCCGAGGTACCACTGTATTCATCTACCTATCCCTGTTTTATCCTATTTTTCAACTTCTAATCATCCCCTGAACAGCTATATAGCTAGAAAACACCTCTTTAGTTAATGGAACAACCCTGTAAGACTGTTGTATAGGCCTTTTAAAGATAAATGCACTTTTTGAATGACCTTTAATGGCTGGTGGCTCCTAGCTGTTGACCAACCGCCCTAAAGTCACTTGTGGGCTGGAGAAAAAGAGTGGAGTTTTGAATGCATGCAGCCAGCAAAGGATCAGCACTGTCCACTAGGAGAGTTGTCTGCTTCTGCAAGTTCAACTTTCCTCCTCAGGAGAAGGCAAATATTACAAGGACACTTTGATCATGTTCACTGTTGCCACAGAGCCTGTCAGAGCTAGCCTGCGTGCCTCTGTGTGCCTCAATTGGCAGAGTGTGTACATTTTTGGGGAACAGGAGAAAGAGATGACATAGTTTGGGTCTTATTGTTGTTGTTGTTTAGTCGTTTAGTCGTGTCCGACTCTTTGTGATCCCATGGACCAGAGCACGCCAGGCACTCCTATATTCCATTGCCTCCCACAGTTTGGTCAAACTCATGCTGGTAGCTTCAAGAACACTATCCAGCCATCTCGTCCTCTGTTGTCCCCTTCTCCTTGTGCCCTCCATCTTTCCCAACATCAGGGTCTTTTCCAGGGAGTCTTCTCTTCTCATGAGGTGGCCAAAGTATTGGAGCCTCAGCTTCACGATCTGTCCTTCCAGTGAGCACTCAGGGCTGATTTCCTTCAGAATGGATAGGTTTGATCTTCTTGCAGTCCATGGGACACTCAAGAGTCTCCTCCAGCACCATAATTCAAAAGCACCAATTCTTCGGCGATCAGCCTTCTTCATGGTCCAGCTCTCACTTCCATACATCACTACTGGGAAAACCATAGCTTTAACTATACGGAGCTTTGTTGGCAAGGTGATGTCTCTCCTTTTTAAGATGCTGTCTAGGTTTGTCATTGCTTTTCTCCCAAGAAGCAGACGTCTTTTAATTTCGTGACTGCTGTCACCATCTGCAGTGATCATGGAGCCCAAGAAAGTAAAATCTCTCACTGCCTCCATTTCTTCCCCTTCTATTTGCCAGGAGGTGATGGGACCAGTGGCCATGATTTTAGCTTTTTTGATGTTGAGCTTCAGACCATATTTTGCGCTCTCCTCTTTCACCCTCAATAAAAGGTTCTTTAATTCCTCCTCACTTTCTGCCATCAAGGTTGTGTCATCTGCATATATGAGTCTTATTACTTACTCCATTACTGTTCCCACAAATCTGGAGTGGAATCCCTAAGATGATTGGATGGCATCTTATATGCCTCCTTCCGGGAATTCCTGCAGCCAAGCTGGTGCCAAATGTATAGCTCGGTGTTATGTACTGAAGTTCTCACCCTGGGCCAGCAGGGGGATACTGTGGATAGTTTTCACTCAGGTCCACATATGCAAATAAGGAATTGAAAGTGACGTTCAGTGATTGGAGAGTTACAGAAAGTTGTTACTGTTGCTATGTATTTGAGTTCTATATAAGCAGGTTGGCTTAACCCTTCAGCCCAGTTCTGTTCTGGGCCTGTGAATAAACAAGAGCTGTTTGAAGAATCGCTGTGTCGTCTGATATGTTCACCCACAACTTAACACTCTGCTTTCATGTGGACCACATCAGTGAGGCCGAGAGGGGGGTCTTGCCATCTGGGCAGCCCAGGACCCCCATACATACTGCCCAGACTTGTGTTCCTGGAGGAGGTCATTTTGCTTCAGGATACATGAAGGAGCGTCTCCACCCCCATCGTTCTGCCCGGATGCTGAGATCCAGCGCTGAGGGCCTTCTGGTGGTTCCCTCATTGCAAGAAGCAAAGCTACAGGGAACTAGGCAGAGGGCCTTCTCGGTAGTGGCACCCGCCTTGTGGAACACCCTCCCACCAGATGTCAAAGAGAAAAACAAATATCTAACATTTAGAAAACATCTGAAGGCAGCCCTGTTCAGGGAAGTTTTTAATGTGTGGCACTTTAATGTATTTTTAATCTTTGTTGGAAGCCGCCCAGAGTGGCTGGGGAAACCCAGCCAGATGGGTGGGGTACAAATAATAAATTATTATTATTATTGCTGCTGCTAACGCTTCACCCCTGGAGGTGCACTCAATTGTCTCTCATGACAGATGGATGCCAACCAGGAACTGTTTCTATACCATGGCCAGACATGGTGAAAAGAGAGAGCAGGGAAAGGGATGGGGAAAAATAAATAATGCAGCACAAAATCCGTCCAACGCCAAACGCCATTCTGGGTTGACTCTGCCAGTGTTCAAATGTCCCTGCCTCTTGTGAGATATTTTGATTGAGAACCAAGCCACGGCCTTTGTGGTGCATGGAGTGTTGACATTTATTTTCCCTGCTCCAAAGAGATGGAGTTGCGTCCTACGCTATTATGAGAAAATTGTGCCCTACGCTAGGACATTCTCTGGTTAAGGGAAGTGGTGAAGAGCCAGTCCTCAGCTCGGCTGAATTATTTGAAAATTCAATACCGAAATTAATCATGGTTAGCCAGTGTTTGTACAATTAACCAGGGCCCCTTCTTGCCCTGGAAGAAATCAGGAGTGTCTATTGATTTCTTTAACTTGCTCACCCCTGCCTATTCAGAAGGGATGACCCTGCCTCTGCTCTGAATTATCTTAGCTTGGCGCACCATTAAGACCTCTAATCATTGGGGTTGTCATTAGCATTTATGCATTTGAAGGCTTATGATTTGTCGGAAGCAGCTGCCAAGAGGGCTTTTATTTATCTCTGCGCTGGGCCACACAAGGAGCTTCCTTATTATAGCATCGTGTTCAAGATGCTGCAGTTAAGGATGTGTCAGCACTTCCATGTTTGTTTTTGAAAAGCACGCCATTGAGGGATTTTCTTCCTAAAAGTGTAGTAGAATAAAAACTGGCATGCCACCTCTCAGCACCGGGAGGAACCTAGAAAAAACAACAACCCCCCCCCCCCACAACAACAACAAGGCCATGAGCCATTTAAGATTTTTGTTAGATGCAGCACACCCTGCTTGGGGCTGGAGACAGGGACAAATACACCTTCTTCATAGCTGCGTTTGTTTTTAGAAAGGTGGATTTTCAGATACTTAAAGGAGGTTCCGTTAGGCAGGCAGAGAATGTCTTTGAGCCCAGTGTATTTTAAAAGGTAAGGTAAAGGTAAAGGTACCTCTGCCCGAAGGCCAGTCGTGTCCGACTCTAGGGTTGTGCACTCATCTCACTCTAGAGGCCGGGAGCCAGCGCTGTCCAGAGACACTTCCGGGTCACGTGGCCAGCTTGACAAAGCTGCTCTGGCAAGCCAGCACCAGAGCAGCACACGGAAACGCCGTTTACCTTCCCGCTATAAAGCGGTACCTATTTATCTACTTGCACTTAAGGGTGCTTTCGAACTGCTAGGTGGGCAGGAGCTGGGACCGAACGACGGGAGCTCACCCCGCCGCAGGGATTCGAACCGCCGACCATACGATCGGCAAGTCCTAGGCTCTGAAGTTTTACCCACAGCGCCACCCGCATCCCTGCCCAGTGTATTTTAGGGCGTCCCTATTTTTGTTGGAGAAGTGTTGGAGGGTATGGAGTTATGCGAACCCTGAGCTAAGGAGATAAGTAACTATGCAACCCTTAGAAGGCGTCCGAAGGCAGCCCTGTGTAAGGAAGTTTTTTATGTTTAATTTTTTTATGTTTTCATTTTTGTTGGAAGCCACCCAGAGTGGCTGAGGTAACCCAGTCAGGTGGGCGGGGTATAAATATTATTATTATGGGACGCGGGTGGCACTGTGGTCTAAGCCACTGAGCCTCTTGGGCTTGCCGATTGGAAGGTCAGCGGTTCGAATCCCTGAGACAAAGTGAGCTCCCGTTGCTCTGTCCTAGCTCCTGCCAACCTAGCATTTCGGAAGCACACCAGTGCAAGTAGATAAATAGGTACCGCTGCGGTGGGAGGGTCGATTGGAAGGTTGTGGTTCCACCAGAAAATGAAAGCATATTATCACAAAAGCAACAGTATATGGATTATACTATTCACTGCTCTGTTGAAGCATCAGATGTAAGGCTGGTGTCCTTTCAGACCCTTGAATTGTGGCAAATATTGTCAAAGGCAGCAAAAATCAGAAACCATAAAGCTATCTTAAGAGGGACTGAAGATTTAGCAGAGACAGAAATATTTACAGTGCAATACCATAGGAAGTCTTGCAGCCTGTTGACAAGGATGCTGTCCTTGCTGAGGGAGGGGATGCAGGTGGCGCTGTGGTCTAAACAACTGAGCCTCTTGGGATTGCAGATTCGAAGGTCGGCGGTTCAAATCCCTGCGACAGGGTGAGCTCCCATTGCTCAGTCCCAGCTCCTGCCAACCTAGCAGTTCGAAAGCATACCAGTGTAAGTAGATAAATAGGTACCGCTGTGGCGGGAAGGTAAACAGAACAAATTAAGTACTTAACCCGAGGTACCACTGTACAGTGGGACTTCGGTTTTCAAGCATTTTGGAAGCCAAACAATTTGGAACTCGGACGCCGAAAATCCGGAAGTAATTGCTTCCGTTTTCAAACATGCCCTGGAAATCGAATGGCTTCTGAGGCGCGTTTTTCATTTCCCCTCATTGACTTTGCAGCCAGCCCATTGATCCTCGGTTTTCGAACGTTTCAGAAGCCGAACGATCTTCCGGAACGGATTACAGTGGTACCTCAGGTTAAGTACTTAATTCGTTCCAGAGGTCTGTACTTAACCTGAAACTGTTCTTAACCTGAAGCACCACTTTAGCTAACGGGGCCTCCTGCTGCCGCCGTGCCACCGGAGCACGATTTCTGTTCTCATCCTGAAGCAAAGTTCTTAACCTGAAGCACCATTTCTGGGTTTGCGGAGTCTGTAACCTGAAGCGTATGTAACCCGAGGTACCACTGTATGTTTGAAAACCGAGGTTCCAACTGTACAGAATCAGTAGTGCTGTCTGGCAGGGAGATTTCGGACGTGGGACATACGCAAACACAGGCTTCTCTGCTTCTTACTGTATTTAGCGCTACTCCACTTAATTCAGAGCCAGGGAGCATGATGGAAAGGGGTGGCTAACATTGTCTGTACTGTAGGCGATCTAGTATATAAATATGATTGATAGTTTTCTCATGTGTGGGAGCTTGCAGGCTTCCAAGCCTCTCCTGGGAGGGTTTCATTTTCACAAGGAAAGGATCTCAGGAGAGCCTCGTTGACTTGGGTCGTTTGAAAAAAGAGCTGGCCTCGGTGAACGCAAGGCCTCCTCGTTCTCTGTGCATTTTGGGGTATATGTAAATGATTCCATACGAAGGAAGGAGGGAAGATTCATTCGTTTTTTATAGCATTTGGCGTTTGCAGATCATTTTTCCAGCGAGCTGACAAGCGTTCCCCTGTGGCATTATCTCAGCATTCGCCATTTTCCTGCACGGTGGGTGCTAATCTCGTGAGGGAGGGGGAACAGGGCAGGACACCCGATATAAAGAGGGGATGGAGTTTCGTACGCCAGGAGCGAAGCACTCACAGGACTAATAAATAGCTCCGTCCTGAGGGCTTGCCCTGGTACACAATGCTTTCTGTGGGTTGGTGCATTTGAAATGTGGTGCACGGCATCGCAATACCATCTGGCGAGAAACCCGGCGCATAAAGACACAGAGGGACACATCATTAGACCATTAGGTATCGAGGGCTTGCAAAGCTGAACTCTGACCTTAAAAAGAAAATTGAGGTAAGCCTGAAAATATGCGCTGATTTCCCCAGTTAACATGCTTGTGGTGGAGAGGCGGGGTCGTGTTCCGTACAGAAATCAATCATAAGTAACTGTTTCGGATTCTTTTCCCCCACTGTGAAATCCTCTAGGATTTCCTTGCATAAAGAAACACAGAGCGGAATGTATCATTCTTTGACATCATTGATTCCATTAGTCTCACCGAAGCAGTGATGTCATGAATTTCCTCTTTGTGACTTCTGGCTATCTAGCATGACGGATGGGGACAGCGAAAAGCAGAAAAGCTGGAAAACCTTGTGAAAATATTTCAGAAGAAGGAAAACGCACACATAACTTTTACATGTTAATTTATAACAATTCTACCAACTGCGCCCTTTGCTGCTTTCAGCGGACAGTCAGCACAGATTCGCAGACTTCCTTCCTTCCTTCCTTCCTTCCTTCCTTCCTTCCTTCCTTCCTTCCTTCCTTCCTTCCTTCCTTCCTTCTTTCTTTCTTTCTTTCTTTCTTTCTTTCTGTACACAGGGGTACGCATTTTGTTGTTGTTGTTTAGTCATTTAGTCGTGCCCGACTCTTCGTGACCCCATGAACCAGAGCACGCCTGGTACTCCTGTCTTCCACTGCCTCCCGCAGTTTGGTCAAACTCATGCTGGTAGCTTCGAGAACAATGTCCAACCATCTTGTCCTCTGTCGTTCCCTTCTCCTTGTGCCCTCCATCTTTCCCAACATCAGGGTCTTTTCCAGGGAGTCTTCTCTTCTCATGAGGTGGCCAAAGTCTTGGAGTCTCAGCTTCACGATCTGTCCTTCCAGTGAGCTGATTTCCTTAAGAATGGAGAGGTTTGATCTTCTTGCAGTTCATGGGACTCTCAAGAGTTTCCTTCGGCACCAGAATTCAAAAGCATCAATTCTTCGGCGATCAGCCTTCTTTATGGTCCAGCTCTCACTTCCATACATCACTACTGGGAAAACCATAGCTTTAACTATACGGACCTTTGTTGGCAAGTACACATACCCCTAACCTAAGTTTGGCTTCATTGAGGAGCAGTATTTCAATATGAGTAGGAAAATGAGAGTACCCCTAAAAAAATTTTTTAAGAAAAAAAAGCACTGCTTGAAAGTGCAAAGTTTGTATGATGTGTGGGGGATTATATGTGCTGCTGATTCTTACGAAGTCATGACAAAATGGTACCTTCTAAGGCAGCAAGGTACTAAAGGTTGTTTAATGCTTTTCTTTTGTTGGATGTGACATCAAAGTGATGGCTGTTGCCAGTGCACTCTCATCGGCCACGATGACTGCTCTGGGGCAACATTCCCTTTCAGGACAGAACAATGAAACGGATTTTCTAATGTCACAAATGTATCATATGCTTTAAAGCAGCGGTTCTCAACCCCCAGATGTTGTTGGACTACAACTCCCATCATCCCTGAGCTCTGGCCTTGCTAGCTAGGGGTGATGGGAGTTGTAGTTCAAAAACATCTGGGGACCCACAGGTTGAGAGAGGCTGCTTTAGAGGGTAATAACAAAAAGACAGGCCTCTGCCTCAAAGAGCTTACACTTCAAAATTCAATGCAGAGGAGGCAATAGAGAGAGGGGAGGCATATTGCAACTCGGTGGCAAGAACGCTGGGTTTCCAGGCTGATCTTCCCAGTTTCAAATCTCTGGAATATCCAGTTTAGGAATGGATTACCAGGAGCCGATGTGAGAAACTCCCTTGGAGATTCTAGAGAGCCTCTGACAGGCAGAGTAGACCAGAGTTCTTCAACACTGGGTTGGACTCTAGCAGGGCCGTCTTACTCATAGGTGCTAGGAGTGCGGGGCACCTGGGCGCCAGGCTCTCAGGGGCACCAGGCCGAGAGTCCGGGGCCCAAGAGTTGAGTCCATGGAAGAGCTCGCCCGTTGGTCAGAGCGCTGTGGCGGGCTCTTCTGCTGTGGGCGGCTCTGCCCCGCAAGTTCAGGGGCGACCGAGCCAGCGAGATGCCCTCCTGCGTGCCTGGGACTGGGCAACCTGGGGTGGGGGGGCACCACGCCAGGCGGATCTTTGCACCCTGGCACCGCATATGCTTAAGACAGCCCTGGACTCTAGCTCATGCCACAGTTGGCATGGCCAAGGTTCAGACATGGCTTGGGAAAGGAACAAAGAAGGCAGCCTCTGGGATCACGTGGCTGAATCTCTCAGAGCACTGCTGGTTTCTGGTCATCCCTCTCAAGGGCTGTGCACCCTGAAGCTTTTTCCATAAGGGCATTGTAGTAGCAATGTGTGTTTGGGTGACGTTGGTGCATCTGAAGAGAAAGCCACTCATAATTTGCACCTGCAGAAACGAAGCCCCTTTGGATCTGCACAATCAGTTCCAGGTCACTGCAGAATGGTGCTTGTTGCTGAAGCATCAAAGCTCGGGGGTGGGGAATAATAATAATAATAATAATAATAATAATAATAATAATAATAATAAATTTCTACCCTGCCCATCTGGGTTTCCCCAGCCACTCTGGACGGCTTCCAACAAAAGATGAAAAATATATTAAAACATCAGTCATTAAAAACTTCTCTAAACAGGGCTGCCTTCAGATGTCTTCTAAATGTCAGATAGTTGTTTATTTACTTGACATCTGATGGTAGGGCATTCCACAGGGCAGGTGCCACCACCGAGAAGGCCCTCTGCCTGGTTCCCTGTAACCTCACTTCTCGCAGGGAGGGAACCACCAGAAGGCTCTCAGCGCTGGACCTTAGTGTCCGGGTTGAATGATGGTGGTGGAGATGCTCCTTCAGGTATACTGGGCCGAGGCTGTTTGGGCTTTAAAGGTCAGCACCAACACTTGGAATTGTGCTCGGAAACATACTAGGAGCCAATGTAGGTCTTTCAAGACCGGTGTTATGTGGTCTCGGCATGCTTTTGCTCCCCTCTAGTAATGGCATCATTTGTCTATTTCACCCTGTTTCTTTGCAAGCCACCTTGATAACTTCCGTTGTTAGGTGGGGGATAAATACGCCAAAACAAGTGAAATGAATAAATTGGTGCATGAGGCTACCGCAGAGGCTTTTCCATCAGAATGTGATCTGATCAAAGGATGATCAAAGGAGGTTCAACCCTCCCTCCCTCCTGCTCTCTCTCCCCCTCTCTCTGTTTGTACACAACCTTGTTCATCTGATTATGTTTATTGCCACAGAGATCTTGCTCCAAAAACCTCCTTGCTATTGGCTCTGTGCAAAATGCAGGTTCAGGGATCCATTTGCCAAAAGTATACTGAACAGATACCTAGGTTGCTGATGGTTAAAAGGTAAAGGGACCTCTGACCATTAGGTCCATTCACGGACGACTCTGGGGTTGTGGCGCTCATCTCGCTTTACTGGCTGAGGGAGCCGGGGTACAGCTTCCGGGTCATGACTAAGCAGCTTCTGGCAAACCAGAGCAGCACACAGAAACGCCGTTTACCTTCCCACCGAAGCAGTACCTATTTATCTACTTGCACTGCTGTACTTTCGAACTGCTAGGTTGGCAGGAGCAGGGACCGAGCAACGGTAGCTCACCCCGTCGCGGGGATTCAAACCACCGACCTTCTGATCGGCAAGCCCAAGAGGCTCAGTGGTTTAGACCACAGCACCACCCGCATCCCCTGACTTTTGTTAGGTCCCTTATAATAGGAAGCTGCCTTACACTGAGCAAAACTGGCTGAGGCTGATGGGCTTTGGAGTTCACCAAAATCTGGAGAGCAACTAGGTCGGGAAAGGCTGCTCTTGACAATATTAGGTAACAATAAGCCAAGACTTTGAACATATAAAGAGATTTACTTTGGGGGAAAGGAAGTGTTTTATTTATGATGGTTAGCCACCTGCAACAAAGCATGGATTATGTGGTTTGATTCAGTTGGAGCGCGTTGAAAGGAAGCACCATTAAGGTCCAAAACTGTGGCACACAGATCAAATGTCTGTGTTACTCCCACCTGCCCTGCACTCTCTTTATCTCTCTCGCGCAGGGCTGTTCATCTTCTCCGATCCTGCAAAGAATTTGGTGTCTGGCACATAATTTGGATTCCTAAGAACATCGGCATTTATTTTAAATAAGTAGGAAGTTCATAGCCCTCGATAGTTTTGGAGATGAGCTAAAAACCTACAGGCAATGTCTCCTAGCATTAATGGGGATGGTATCCTGTGCACTCTTCTGACCTTTTCCTCATTCCTGGTCTCCATTTGCATCTCCTTTCTCTTGTGACCTCTTCAAACACAGCCAGTTTCAGTGCTATGGGCACCACTGGATTTACGTATAAGCTAAACAAGCTATAGCTTAGGCCCCACTCTCTTGGGCCCCCCAAAAAAATTTAAAGGGAAAAAACTGGATGTACATTTCCAAAATATAATATAAAAAACAAATAAAACAAAACCTACATACAGCAACAGTGTTTTGTGTTGTATAGGCTCCTATGATGTAAGTAATGGGCCCTGCCTGCTAGCTTGCTCCCTAAAATATCACTGGTTTGCTCATTTCTATATACAGTGGTACCTCGGGTTGAGTACTTAATTCGTTCCGGAGGTCCATTCTTAACCTGAAACTGTTCTTAACCTGAAGACCACTTTAGGTAATGGGGCCTCCCGCTGGTGCCGTGCCGCCGGAGCACGGTTTCTGTTCTTATCCTGAAGCACAGTTCTTAACCTGAAACACTATTTTTGGGTTAGCGGAGTGTGTAACCTGAAGCGTGTGTAACCTGAAGCGTATGTAACCCAAGGTACCACTGTATAGGGTGCCTGGATTCTGCATGTGTGAATGGCTTTAGAGACCTATTAGGTCCATAAGTTACCATGTAGCATATATTCAACACAAAAAACAGCAGCAATTTGTTGTTGACAAAGGACAGCTGGACATATAAAGGGCCCCATTACCTTCAGTAGCTTAGGGCCTCATCAAACCTAAATCCGGCCCTGGCTATGGGTATTATTCTGTGCAGGAAGAAGCCTGAAAGCCATTGGAAATGGTCATGTGGGCTCACATGTCTGTTTTATTGCATGCAGAACAACACTGCAGTTTGGAGGGATGGACGTTTCTCATTTTCTCATTTTCCCAACCATAAAGTTCACTTCACCACAGTTACGCCAGTGTGGTGTAGTGGTTAAGAGTGGTGGACTTGTAATCTGGTGAACCGGGTTCGCATCCCCGCTCCCCCACATGCAGCTGCTGCGTTACCTTGGACTAGCCACATTTCTCTGAAGTCTCTCAGCCCCACTCACCTCACAGAGTGTTTGTTGTGGGGGAGGAAGGGAAAGGAGAATGTTAGCCGCTTTGAGACTCCTTCGGGTAGTGATAAAGCAGGATATCAAATCCAAACTCTTCTACTTTTCTCCCCCCCCCCCAATTCCTTGTGGAAGTTGGTCTGTAGTAAGGTGAGCATTTCTCCCCGTATAACATTCTCTGTACGCAGTATTGCTTGATTTAGTACATACCATAGGTTGCTTTTGTTAATCTGTGCTTTTTAAGACACACGTTGCCTAATGTGTGCTTTGTTGTAAATTTTTTTAAAAATGGCGGCTGGAGAACAGCACTGCTAAACGCAAGAAGTGTGACGCTCGAACGATAGCTGCATTTCAGTCCATGCATTGTTTTGGAGAGTACAGTGGTACCTCGGGATGCGGACAGGATCCGTTCTGGAGCCCCGTTCACATCCTGAACAGAACGTAAGATGTGTCTACGTGGGTTGCGTTTCGCCACTTCCGTGCATGTGCGTGAAATCATTTTGACCATCTGCGCATGCGCCAGCAGCGAAACCTGGAAGTAACATGCTCCGTTACTTCCGGGTCGCTGTGGAGCGTGGCCCAAAAATACTTATCCTGAAGCCTATTTATCCCGAGGTATGACTATACAAACTGAGAAGGGGTTGCATTAAAATACATGCCAAACAACTCCCCCCCATTCCTTGATCCTTGTTAAGCACACTTCTACTTCTCCCAGCATGCACCACTCAATGTGAAGCATTCCAAATCCCGTCAGATCACAGTTGCGCAGAATACAAAAGAATGTACACCTTTTGCAAATCCATGCAGAATGCACCCATTTTCAGAATTTATTTAAGGTAGAACACATAATTTGGGTGCTCTTGCGTCTGATATTTGGGGGAGGTTTCTGCCGCCTAACAGACCCTTGCAATTTGGGTCCACCCCCCCTCTGTTTCCATCCTCCTTCGAGATGGGGTTGCAGCATTTTACCATACTCTCTCCCCCTCCCCCAAATTTATTTCTAAAAGCCAGGGCAGTTTTGCTCCCAGAAATGAAGGCTGCTGACTTTTGTGGGGTTCAAACCCTTGTTCTGTAGTGCCAGGACCTAAGTGTGAAAGAACAGCAAAGAAGGGCTTCGGAGAGATCTGCCCTCGAGATATTAGTTTGGCAGAGAAGTTGCTTCTCTACTGAACTATTCTGGTGTGTGTGTGTGTGTGTGTGTGAATGCCGGGGTAGGTGGCAGGTAACACAAGGAAGGATTCTTCCCTCCCCGCTTGTGTTGCAAAAATGCCTTGGTCATGAACAATCTCCGTCCCTGATATATTTATTCCTGGTTCTTTTCATATATTATCAGGTCAGGCATGCACAATAATGTATTTATGTGGGGACTTCCCCTTGCACTTTTCCAGCTCCCTCACGCCTGTCGAAAGCGCATTGCTTGTAGATGCCTTTGCCAATAATGCAAACCAGGTGCTGTCCCTTGGATGATTTTAACAACATCCAACTTGTACAGCTGGCTCGCAATGCGGTACATTCTGGTAAGACGCCGTGGGTTGGGGTGGTCTTCAGGGATCAAGCTGTTTGATTAATGCACAGGGCTTGCCATTTGCCTGGTGTGTTTAGCACCTTGCACAACCGGAGCTTTAAAAAATATCAGGCAGGCAACACGTAAGCTTGGACTTGCCAGACCTGGGCTACCTCTGGAAAAAGGGACATGTTTATTATGTTCCTAAGTACGCTTACTGGGTTCCTGGTTGTGGGAATAGGGTGGGCCATTTTCTAATTGGGTGCAAAAATCCTAGAATCATTGAATTTTAGAGTTGGCAGGGAACTTTTTAATGCGTGACATCTTAGTGTATTTTTGGTCTTTGTTGGAAGCTGCCCAGAGTGGCTGGGGAAACCCAAACCCAGCCAGATGGGCGGGGTACAAATAATAAATAATAATAATAATTATTATTATTATTATTATTATTATTATTATTATTATTATTATTACAATGCAAGGGTCATCTAATCCAACCCTCTGCAATGCAGGAATCTCAGCTGAAGCATTCCTGACAAATCGCCATCCAACCTCTGCTTAAACACCTCCAAGGAAGGAGAGTCCACAACCTCCTGAAGGAGACAGTCCAGAAAATTATTCCTAATGTTCAGTTGGAACCTCCTTTATTGTAATATGAATCTGCTGGTTCAGGTCCTACTCTTCAGAGCAGGAGAAAAGCTTCTGCCATGTGACAGCCTTTCAGATATTTGAGTATGTTCAGAACATTCAGAACCCATGCTATTCACCAAATCACATGGCATGGA
This sequence comes from Podarcis siculus, assembly GCA_034642415.1. Lineage (NCBI taxonomy): Eukaryota > Metazoa > Chordata > Lepidosauria > Squamata > Lacertidae > Podarcis > Podarcis siculus. The sequence continues at coordinate 576,831 of JAXCMG010000070.1, read as the reverse complement.
AGCGGTTCTTAAATTATTGGCGCTCTCTCTCTCTGTGTGTGTGTGTGCAAGAAGGGCCTACTGTGCAGTGATGTGAAACACAGAAATCCCCTAAAATCACGAACCTTTGAACTGTGGTTTGTAAATGGGATCCTCCTTAATGAGGGTCCTGGTTGCATGAGGGCCCTAAGGCACCCCCGCTGGGAGAGTTGTTGCCGGGTGTGGCCCAAGCCTTAACCATTGGGCCCCAGGGTCACGCCAGGCTGTTTGGGCCAATTGGGGCGGTTGGCACGATTTCTGGGGCCTATAAAAGCAGCAGCACGGCGTAATTGGGGGAACTTGCATCGCGCTGCCAAACACCAGCCCTCCCTCCCTAATTTTAGGTGCTGCTGCTTTGGCCTTGCTTTGGATTGGGTCACCTGCTTTGGAGCAGGGGCTGGGTAGGAATTTTTTCCATATGGCAGATTGGATGTAGCCACTTGGCTTTTGCCCACCCCCTTAGCAATCGTCACAACTTTGTAAGGTTTGGCGGTTAGGCATTGGCTTATTGAAGTGTATGGGAGGGAAGGTGCAGCCATCACCTGCCCCTCCATGAATTAGGATATTCCGGTAAAGGAATCTGGGGGTCCTGGATCTCGTCCAAAGTCTGCTTGAGGGGCTAGGGCCATGCCAGGACCACAAGAACCCCGGGGTGAGCTTCAGTCAATGTTCGCGATGTTGCTCCCTTGTTTGGTGTTTACCCTTTCAGACTTCCACCCAGAGAGGCAGGAGTCAGTTATGGTCTGTTGCCAATGCCTAAGCCAACACCACTCACTTTGCGGTAATCAATAAAGTTGTGGCCTAAATTTTGCCCAATAACTTAAACTAAAATTACGTGTCAGTGTGAAGTTATTTTCAAGGGAAGGGCTTGGGGGCCTCGAAGTGCAAAGCCAGGCCAGGTTAGCATCTTTTTATGAGAATGCTCAGGGATGCAGGAGAGCATATATTGTTTGATTATATCCTTTCCAACTTGTGTTAACAAGTTCTACAATTTAGTAGTGTAACATTCCCCTTTTTAAACTTGCACAGCGGATGTGTTTGCTCAGGCTCGTTAAAGCCTCTAAAATACGTTTCTTTGGTAATTCCCCATTTAGTCCTTCATAAAAAGACAGACACGACACAGTCTTCTATAAAAGTATAAAAGAGTTTACTCACTCACATTCTGTTCACAGATGGATCCCAGAAGGCAGACTTAAGTTAGAAAAGTAATATACCTGGAAACGATCCCATAAGGAGACAGTCCCTTTGTCCTCTCTTGGCTGGAAGCATTTTAGGCTAAGCAGATGTTGCTTCTTCGACGAATGTGGTCAGAGAGAGATATATGGCTGACCAGTGCTTCTCTTTTGTTACCTGGGCAGATGAGGTCACGCCTACCTCTAGTCACATGCAGAGGAAGTCTGTCCCAGCCTAGGAGAAACAGGAAGTTCCGACTGGCTGGTCCAGACATCCCCTTTTATGTCCACTCTAGGGATGTTGTACTTGATTGCTCTTGTGTTTCACACCCCACACTTTTTGACTCTGTTGGAAACATCAGTGCTTTTCTGGGGCTCATGTAGGCTGGCCCAATAACAATTTATGCTTGTCCCATCATGTTTGCTGGCTCCCATTTCCTTCAGTACCAAACAGTAACTTGCATTTTTGAAGTCCACCACTGTATTGGCTGCATGGTAGTCAGCCTGCCACCAGAATCACAAATACATGTAAATCAGCAGGATTACGTGCCGTGTATGATATAATAATATGCATTTCAGTGTGATAACCAGAAAATGCCTTTGAAATGACCACAGCTGCTTAAATTATCAGTCCCACAACTAATGGAATATTTTACTTCACATCTTTTTTTTTTTTAATAATATTTTATTAAGTTTTTTTTTTCATGAAGTCAGAAAAATACAGAATAAAGAAAAAAGAAAAAAGAATAAAGAGAAAAAGAAATATATAACAATCCAACTTTCCATATTTTTGACAAAACCGACTGGACCTCCCCACATCTTCCAAACCCTGCGTTCTTTGCAATAACAATATCAGCAATTTGTTACCTTATTTCATAACTTACTGTATCTTTCAATTATTATGTTTCTAAATTCACAATATTGTATCTCAATTTTTGTACATTTAAAATAAACATAATATAGTTATTTCATGTTTCCTCCTCTTCTTTCTTATCACTTAATTTTCAATTCACCTAATCAAGTTGCTAAAGCAAAAAATTTTCTAGTCGTGCACATTCTTAACATTCATTCAACTTATAGTGTTTTTGCAAATAGTCCTTAAATTTTTTCCAGTCCTCTTCTATTGTTTCCTCGTCCAAATCTCGGATTCTGCCAGTCATTTCAGCCAACTCCATGTAGTCCATCAACTGCGTCTGCCATTCCTCCAGCGTGGGTAAATCTTGTGTCTTCCAATGCTTTGCGATGAGAATTCTTGCTGCTTATTTTACTTCACATCTTACCTGCCCTTGTATGTATGAGTTATCTGAATTTGATTTTGCTGTGTAGCGTTGAGCAAATCACTATCCCTCAATCTCAGTTTTCTGCCTTCTGCATCATAGGAATTATAATGCCCAGGCCACAGCCACATACTTCAATGATGCCATTTAGACAGTTCCCAGCAAAAGATAAAAATTGGCATTTCTCAAGAAGTTTTGGAAATCACAATCAGTTAATGAATATCTCAGCTCACACCGTTTAAAGTTCAGTAAGGAATGTGTTTGCTCATAAATGTGCTAACTGTCAAAAGGAGAAGTTAGCTTCAGGAGAATATTGCATCAAGTTCACATATTTTAACTTGCCCAGCACTGGGAATAACTCCAGCAATGCAGATTCTTGATGGATGTACATTGACCTGTATGGTTTCATGTAAACCCAGGGATATTTAACTCTGCGCTTTGTGCACCTCCTGCCTTCGGGAAGTTATTTCTGCGAGTCTTGAATGGTGGAAACTACAAGGAGGGTTCTGTGGGAGCAAGATGGGGCATTGGCCTAATACAGCAGGTTCTTCTTCTGTTCTTCTGAGATGGGGAAGTTCAGGATACAGTGGTACCTCAGGTTAAGAACTTAATTCGTTCTGGAGATCTGTTCTTAACCTGAAACTGTTCTTAACCTGAAGCACCACTTTAGCTAATGGGGCCTCCTGCTGCCGCTGCGCCACCGCTGCATGATTTCTGTTCTCACCCTGAAGCAAAGTTCTTAACCTGAGGTAATATTTCTGGGTTAGCGGAGTCTGTAACCTGAAGCGTATGTAACCCGAGGTACCACTGTACTCTTATAGGATCCCTGCTACAACCCTCTTGCTTTTTGTATCTGCATGTCTTTGTCTCTGCTTACCTTCATATATATAGTGGTACCTCTGGTTGTGAATGGGATCCGTTCCGGAGGCCCGTTCGCAACATGAAAAGCCCACAACCTGAAGCACCGTATCTGCGCAGGTGCGTTGCACAATTTGGTGCTTGTGCGCATGCGCGAAGCACAATCTAGCTCTTCTGCGCATGCGCGAGCGCCGAGACCCGGAAGTAACCCTTTCCGGTACTTCCGGGTTGCCACGGGATGCAACCTGAAAAAACGTATCATGAAGCAAATGTAACATGAGGTATGACTGTAAATGCTAGCAGATGAAAGCACGGGTTAAGGATCTATGAGTGTGTGATGTTATGGCATCTTATGTTTGGATTCAGGCAACCCAGTTCCAAATCCTGGTATAACCAGTGATCTTTTTCTGGGGGTACGCAGGAATACCCATACCCCTAAACATTATGTGACTCTAACGGGAGAAGGAGCTAAAAATCTAAAACAAATTAGTTTCTTCTCCAGCACGGTGAATCGTCAGTTCTACTGCTACCCCCGATGGCAGCCTTATTTCCTGTCACAATGTTTCCTGAGTCTCAGACGGAAGCGAGCGTTTAATGTGTGAAGTAGGAGTTGGAATCTAGCACAGTGATTGGTCAGTTTTGTTGTATTTAGTGTATTTATTCCCCCCAACGTGAACTGTAAAATGGTGATTTTCTTGAGTCAAAATGAGGGTACCCCATAACATTTTTTTTAATAGAGAAAAAGCACTGGGTATAACTAGGAAACCCACTGGGTAGACTTAGCTTAGTAGACAGTGAGTGGCCTAAGTTACCTCACAGGATTTATTTACTTTATGATTAATAGGAAAAATTGCTGCAAGGATTTTAAAAAGAAAAGAAAAAAGAAAACGGCAAACCAGTAGGTCAGGATATCATATGAATAAATTGCAGAACGTGAAAAGTCAAGGTAGCTATGCTGAAAAATTAAGAAAAATTCCAAGGTCAATATTAGGGCGATACCTTTATTTGGCCAACCAAAATGTCACAAAATGGTGTGCAAGCTTTCCATTTCCCCAGTACTCTTCATCAGGCTAGATGGTAAACAGAGCAGGGTGGTGTGGAAGAGAAAGGTTGGCTGTATCTGGTCATAGTCTTAAGACAGAATGAAGAATGTGCTTCTCCATAATCAAGCCAGCCCTGTACAAATATGTTACAGAATTGTAGAGTTGGAAGGATCATCTAGTCCAACCCCCCTGCAATGCAGAAATCTCAACAAATGGTGCCCCATCCAATTTGGAACCACGGCGGATCCTGCTTAGCTTTGCAAATGTGCTAGCAATTTTATCACTGCACCACTCGTCCTGAACCCCACCGTTCTCGTTGTTAAAGGAACTTTGGAGAGCTTTTTTTCACCTACCACTCCCCTTTTCTCCCTCCTGAAGACTCAGCCAGCGACTCCTCAGGGATGTAGAGTCCATTGAGGTTTACTCAGAAGTTCAGTGGGGCCTACTCATAACTGTATGTAGGTGTCCAGTCCCAGTCTCATTCAGAAGAAGAGAAGAAGAGTTTGGATTTGATATCCTGCTTTATCACTACCAGAAGGAGTCTCAAAGCGGCTAACATTCTCCTTTCCCTTCCTCCCCCACAACAAACACTCTGTGAGGTGAGTGGGGCTGAGAGACTTCAAAGAAGTGTGACTGGCCCAAGGTCACCCAGCAGCTGCATGTGGAGGAGCGGGGAATCGAACCCGGTTCACCAGATTACGAGTCGACCACTCTTAAGCACTACACCACACTCGCTCTCCATTCTGGCTCTCCACATCATAGCAGGAATGTGAGATTTAGGTAATCATGTTTGATTTCCAGATAATAATAGTCATGGGCTTTGTATTTCTGGATAGCTCAGTTGGTTAGAACCTAGTGCTGATAACACCAAAGTTGTAGGTTTGAGCCCCATATGGGACAGCTTCCTGTATTGCAGAGGGTTCAACGAGATGATCCTTAGATTCCCTTCCAACTCTACAAGTCAATGATTCTTTGATTTCTGATGTACAGTGGTACCTCGGGTTACGAACTTAATTTGTTCTGGAGGTCCGTTCTTAACCTGAAGCTATTCTTAACCTGAAGCACCACTTTAGCTAATGGGGCCTCCTGCTGCCACTGCACGATTTCTGTTCTCATCCTGAACAGCTGTCCAGCTATTGCGAACTCTCTCCCAGCCTTTCCTGAAGATGCTAGCAAGGATTCTGAACCTGCGACCTTCTGCTTAAAAGGCCTAGGCTATGGCGCTGTGGGTTAAACCACAGAGCCTAGGACTTGCCGATCAGAAGGTTGGCAGTTCGAATCCCTGTGACGGGGTGAGCTCCCGTTGCTCCTGCCAACCTAGCAGCTCGAAAGCACGTCAAAGTGCAAGTAGATAAATAGGTACCACTCCGGTGGGAAGGTAAACGGCGTTTCCGTGTGCTGCTCTGGTTTGCCAGAAGCGGCTTAGTCATGCTGGCCACATGACCTGGAAGCTGTACGCCGGCTCCCTTGGCCAATAAAGCGAGATGAGCACCGCAACCCCAGAGTTGGTCACGACTGGACCTAATGGTCAGGGGTCCCCTTTATCTTATACCTATGGTCCCCCTAAGTACTGCTAACTGTTGACGGACAACTTCACGGCACCTGCTCTCCCTTTGAACAGAGGACTATTTTCCATAAAGAAGGATACATGGCCACTCCGCAGCTGTTGCTTCAGTATCTGGGCAAATGATTTTCTTTTTTTAAAGGGGGTGTGTCCTTGCATTTTTCAGCTGGTGATTTGTACATGGTTAAGGGTTGGCAAAGAGTGCCGGGAGCTTGGAGGGATACTGCAGCAAAGAACAACCTCTGTGGGTGGCTGTGTAGACTCTCTTGGGGGGGGAGCATCCCATTACCTCCTTTCAGAGGAGGGGTCTAGGCTGGGCATGCTGCAGAAATGAATAAACAGTGCAACTTCTCCAATCCAGTTTATTCTTATGTGCTTTCCAGATTTTTTTATTTTTTATTTTTTTTAGAGAGAGAAATATTAGCGCCGTAATAAATAGGCACTTTGTATATTGGGGAGAATTTCATGTGGAATTTTGGAGTGGACTTGGAGCTCTTAACATTAGACTATTCACATTCTGTCTGGCCAATGTGAAGCTACACAATTAACTCTTTGCGGCGCTCAGAAATACACAGGGCTTGCAGGCTCTCTCCCCTGGTGTCTCTCAGAAGCATGCATGTGCCAGTAAGCATGTAATCCTGAAATGACCTTGGGAAACTATCGCGGGGATTTAATCCTCTCCAGTAAACAAGAGGGATTTCTGTTTCTTTGGAGGGTTTATTACTTTTATAAAAAAAATAAAAATAAAAAAGGCAATCTTTTCCTGCTTCGTATCAGCTTTATCCTTGCTCTTGTCCGCAGAACATTGATTTCTTGATTTCCACCTAACATTATTTAAGGTGCTTTCCTTGAGCTTTCTTCTGTCTCTTTCCCGCAAATGAGGTCTCGGATTAATTTTGAGGAATTGCAAAGCTGATCAGGTGTTCTTCATTACAGTGGCACCTTGGGTTAAGTACTTAATTTGTTCCGCAGGTCTGTTCTTAACCTGAAACTGTTCTTAACCTGAAACACCACTTTAGCTAAAGGGGCCTCCTGCTGCTGCCGCATCGCCACTACATGATTTCTGTTCTCATCCTGAAGCAAAGTTCTTAACCCGAGGTACTATTTCTGGGTTAGTGGAGTCTGTAACCTGAAGTGTATGTAACCTGAAGCGTCTGTAACCTGAGGTACCACTGTAGTATGAATTCACACCGCTAGAGCCGATTTATAGATGCTTGTTATATAGTCATACCTCATGTTACGTTCTTTCAGGTTATGTCCTGCGGCAACCTGGAAGTACCAGAAAGGGTAACTTCTGGGTTTCACCACTCACGCATGCGCAGAAGCGCTAAATCACACTTCGCTCATGAGCACAATCCCCAAATCGCACCGTGCACCTGTGCAGATACGGCACTTCAGGTTGCACTCTTTTCATGTTGCGAACGGGCCTCCGGAACGGATCCCGTTCGCAACCAGAGGTACCACTGTTGAAATATACTCGGAGTCTAGTGTGGATTTCATGCTCTTTATTCAGCTCATAGTAGTGAGGAATGAAAGTTTCCCCAAAATATCTGCCTTATATACCTTATTTACACAATGGGCCGCAGGTGATTGGCTAATTCCGGGATTCTCCTGTAGGCCAATCAGGTTGCGGATTCACTTCCACCTGGAGCTGGATTGGGTGGCTCCTGCGGACCAATCATGCTGCTGCATTGTTCTAGGCCCAATCAGACTGCTGCATTTTGGATCCTATTGTTCTAGGACCAATCAGACTGCTGCCTTTTGGATCCTATTCAACTCAGTACATAACAACTGTATTTGTAACATGAGGGGGATTTTTTTCTGACTTTAAGTTATGATCCCTTGCAAGAAGCAGCAGTTGATGTGAGCTCTTTTTCTTTTTCTTTCTTTATTATAGGGAGCCACTAGCGCCTTTCCTTGTCTCCAAGGCACCCCAAGGCACCCTGTGCTGCCTTTCCAGTGCTGCCTCCCCATCCCTATTTCATACCTTCCAACTGTACCTATTTAGCAGGTACAGTACTTGTTTTTTCATTCTGGGTACCAGTTAATGGATGGGCTGAATTTGCACCTCAATAGAGTCAAACCCAAGGGACACGGGTGGCGCTGTGGGTTAAACCACAGAGCCTAGGACTTGCCGATCAGAAGGTCGGCGGTTCGAATCCCCGCGACGGGGTGAGCTCCCGTTGCTTCGTCCCTGCTCCTGCCAACCTAGCAGTTTGAAAGCACGTCAAAGTGCAGGTAGATAAATAGGTACTGCTCCGGCGGGAAGGTAAACGGTGTTTCTGTGTGCTGCTCTGGTTCACCAGAAGCGGCTTAGTCAGGCCGGCCACATGACCCGGAAGCTGTACGCCGGCTTCCTTGGCCAGTAAAGCGAGATGAGCGCCGCAACCCCAGAGTTGGTCACGATTGGACCTGATGGTCAGGGGTCCCTTTACCTTTTAGAGTCAAACCCACTTACAGCTGCTTTGTATAACATGGCTAGATCAGATATATATATCCCCCTTTTAAAGTTATCAATTCCATGTTCCTCGGGGTACAATAAGAAGGAGAAGGTGTTAATCCAAATGTCAAGATTTCTTGGCTTTCAAAATAAGGAAAAATCTTATTTTAGTTCGGCTAAGATCAAGGGTAATCCAATTAAGCGCTGTCTGTAAATGACAAAGCAATGGCTTTTTCTAGAGGGAAGCACTTCAGAGTGTGTTTAAAGTTTTGCATCCTCCTCAGCTTTCAGGATGGTTTCTCTCAGGCAAATTTCTCTGGTTTAGTGAGGCTTATTGTGGCCATTTATTGAGTCTCATTCCTGGGCCACTGTTTTGCTTGTCCTTTTCACTTGTAAATTGGTTTAGTCTTTCCTGAACAATAAGGTGCTGAGGGGCAGCTGAATTTTGTTGGCAAAAGTCATATAAGCAAACACGGCCATCGCAAAGAGACTCCATTGCTCCAGGCCACCCCATCTGGTAGTTTTCTGACTTTTTTTCTGAATCCTGACAGCTTTGCATCAAACCTGCAAAGTTTTGAAATTCTGAAACTGATAGTATTCAGGATCTAAATTTGTTCAACAAATGCAAAACAACAACAACTAAATACAATCAATGCATTTCTAGATGGTAAGGGAATGTTTCAAAAATGTTTTAGTTGGGACAGAGAGGAACCATTAGGCTTTACTGGGGTTGCTTGTTCACCATGTGTCTTCCACAACTCTATCAAAGTATAATAATAATAATAATAATAATAATAATAATAATAATAATAATTTATACACCGCCCATCAGGCTGGGTTCTCCAAGCCACTCTGGGCAGCTCCCAACCGAATATTAAAAACACAATACAGCATTAAACATTAAAACCTTCCCTAAACAGGGCTGCCTTCAGATGTCTTCTAAAAGTCAGACACTTGTTTATTTCCTTGGCATCTGGTGGGAGGGCGTTCCACAGGGCGGGCACCACCACCGAGAAGGCCCTCTGCTTGGTTCCCTGTAACTTTGCTTTTCCCAGTGAGGAAACCACCAGAAGGCCCTCGGAGCTGGACCTCAGTGTCTGGGCTGAACAATGGGAGTGGAGATGCTCCTTCAGGTATACTGGACCGAAGCTGTTTGGGCTTTAAAGGTCAGCACCAACATTTGGAATTGTTTTCGGAAACATACTGGGAGCCAATGTAGGTCTTTTAAGACCGGTGTTTCCGGACTTTCACCCCATAACCTTGATTGGTGTCTGCAGCATAAAAATACTTACTTACAGTGGTACCTCGCAAGACGAATGCCTCGCAAGACGAAAAACTCGTAAGACGAAAGAGTTTTCCATTTTTTGAGTCGCTTCACAAGACGAAGTTCCCTATGGGCTTGCTTCGCAAGACGAAAACGTCTTGCGAGTTCTTGCGAGTTTGTTTCCTTTTTCTTAAAGCCGCTAAGTACCGTTAATAGCCGTGCTTCGCAAGACGATAAATCCACAAGACAAAGAATCTCGCAGAACGAATTAATTTCGTCTTGCGAGGCACCACTGTATAGGGAAAATGTCACAAGGTTTCTGTCAAGACAGTTCTCCAGCTGGCATCTGCAACCAGAGGTAGAAAGATATACATCATTCTTACCATGTAAACAGGTGGCGACAGTGCCGTGGCCGTATATTCAAAAGCGCATTCCTAGCCAAGCGAAAGCATTTAAGGGTGGAATGAAGGGGTAGGCACAGCTCTGAGGGGAAAACTTGGAGGTATTTGTACTCTGGGCCTGAGGTTCCCCAGACCTGAAAAGGAAAGAGCCAGAGTCAATAATTGTTGTCCTTCCAATTCTGTCAAGAATCTGATGGTCTCAAATTTCTGGATACAATTACTACGTTTGAAACAAAAATGGTTTCCAGAATCAATTCTTTGGAATCCAAAGATCCTCTACATGAAGTGAAAGGCTTGCTAAACTCCGTCTCCTGTCGGAAACCCTGCAAGCCTCTGAAAAATGGCTTGTGGGAATCCTTGACCTTCTGAAGGCCGTCGTTCTCAGGGGCTGCAAACAGGGCTGCAGAGCAACACTCCCTTTTGCTCAGTTGACTGGTTCTTTGGACCTGCCCATAATATGGCCGCCCCGGTTGCTCCAAACATTCAGCATAATTTGGTGAAACTACCTCAAAATAAAAATATGGGTTGCAGGAAGGTGGGAGCGTTGAGTTTTACACAGCATTGCAATCCTGTCATGGTTGACTTGGCGTTCCATTGCTGAGTTAATTTCTTATCCTGGATCAAGGGGATATCTGTAGGGAGCCACTTAAAAGAGTAACCATGGATTTGATCCTATTAAATTCCCATTGCCACTAAGGGTGCTTCCAGAATGTCCTTGTTTTTTGGTGGGATTTAATTTGGGTGGGACACGGGTGGTGCTGTGGGTTAAACCACAGAGCCTAGGACTTGCCGATCGGAAGGTCGGCAGTTTGAATCCCCACGATGGGGTGAGCTCCTGTTGCTTGGTCCCTGCTCCTGCCAACCTAGCAGTTCGAAAGCACATCAAAGTGCAAGTAGATAAATAGGTACCACTCCGGCGGGAAGGTAAACGGCGTTTCCGTGCGCTGCTCTGGTTCGCCAGAAGCGGCTTAGTCATGCTGGCCATATGACCCGGAAGCTGTACGCCGGCTCCCTCGGCCAATAAAGCGAGATGAGCGCCGCAACCCCAGAGTTGGCCCAGCGGCGTAGCGTGGGTAGTCAGCACCCGGGGCAAGGCAAGTAATTTGCGCCCCCTAACCCGGGGCAAGGCAAGTAATTTGCGCCCCCTAACCCCTAACCATGGTCATTAATACTGACGGCTCTACTCTGGGGCAAACTTCGTGGTGACTACAGCCCTCCGTGGTGTTGTTTTTGCAATTAAAGGACCCCTGCCTCAAATAAAGCATCTTGGGGATTGGGGGCTGGGATTTGCCAAGGGAGCTGGGAATTGCAGTTCAGTGGCGGGTCAGGGGGAGAGGGTCCCTTCCGTGTCTGGGTGCCGTGGGCCCCTTTGCGCCAAGACGCGCGTCTTTGGGCGTCGCGGCGCAGCCTTCTCGGTCTCCCTCCCCGGCCCGGCTAGCCCCGACGCGGCTTCTTTCTGGCGTGGGGAGGGGGCGCCTCTGGGGCCAGTGCATCGGCCGGCCTCCAGCGCGGGTGGGCGGGCCCCGTCGGGGCGGGTGGGCGGCGTGGCGCTTGGTGCCGGAGCCTCCGCCCGCAGCGCCCCATCGGGAGACCCGGCCGGAAGGAGCCTCGAGCCGGCTGTCAGACGCGGCTGAAGCAGCCAGGGCGGCATGGCAGGCGGCGGCGGCTCCTCGGCAACTCCACGCGGCCAGCCCTGCGCGCTGGCCGAGCCCCGCAGGCGAACGCTGCCCGTCGGTGAGGAGGGGCTGCCTGGCGCGCCCTCCGCGGCGAGCGCTGAGAGCCGCTGCCATGGGGCTCTGGGCGACTCCGGAGGCAGCGAGCGCGGACCAGGTAGGGGCAGAGAGCTCCGAGTGCGCCCCCAAAAATGTTGCGCCCGGTGCGGCTGGCACCCCTTGCACCCCCCACGCTACGCCACTGAGTTGGCCACGACTGGACCTAATGGTCAGGGGTCTCTTTACCTTTACCTTTAATCATGAATCAGTCCAGTGTATCTTACTGGGCCCATGGTTTTAGAGAAAGCATTTTTTTTAAAAAAAAAAAGTTTGTAAAATGAAGAGAGAGAAAACTGAAGACAATATGCTGTCACTGACATCTAGGGACATGAGAGCTTTCCTTCTAATATCCAGAAAATTATTATTAATGGCTGGGGAACAGAAGATTTAATAAATTCCTAGTGTTACTTAAGTTTTTGGCATTTCAAAATATGCTCTTGGTCCAATGTGATAAAGTTCAGCAAGTGCTGGAATGACATCACTCTTTTGAGCGTTGTTCAGTTCTTACTGAGATCTATCACCTTTTCTGTACTCCAGAGTGCCCCTTCTGCTTCTGTCCCATCTCATATTTCCAAATTCTGGCAGCTGGAGGGAAGTTTGACCCAATCGTCAACCTTTCCTTCCTGTTCAATTTCAGCTTCATCCCCTAAGTGCTTTTTACTTAGGCTGCATTAACAAAGACTTTTCAAGGGAACATCATTGAATTTCACTTATCCAAAAGCACTCCAATCAATTATGTAGCAGGAGAGACTCAAATTAGATTCCAAATTGGCTCCGAATAGATTCAGAAAGCCATCAACAGCGATGAGAGATCTCGAAGTGGAATGACACTGCGTATCAGAGTCCCAAACCGTCTTTGAGGGGATGGCATTTTACCATAGAAGACTCATTAGGGACTCTGGAAAACTGAGCCTGCTTATAGTATGCCGTGCAAACAGTAACACTCTTTCCAATATCCCCAGTGTCCTTGTCAGGAGAGACCCCAGAAGGCTGGATGCTCATACAATGCACATTAGACCCCTGTCATCCACATTCACTGGGGAAATTTTACAGTCCACGCTGAAGAAAATATGGAACATTTCAATCCACTTTATATGGAGTCTGACCACTGGTCTAACTAGCTGAGTCATCATCATCATCATCATCATCATCATCATACCTTTATTGTCAATGTACAACCTGTGTACAATGAAATTAACTGAGCCTCCCCCCGCCCCCCACAAACACTCAATCTCATTGCACTCTGCGTGCTTGTCGCACAACACACCAATCCCAAAAGTCAGTTGCACTATATTATTTTCCGTTCAGCAGCCTAACAGCCCACAGATAGAAACTGGTTTTTAGCCTCTTGGTATGACTGATTATATTATATTATATTATTATAGGGACGCAGGTGGCGCTGTGGGCTAAACCACAGCGCCTGGGACTTGCCGATCAGAAGATTGGCGGTTCGAATCCCTGTGACGGGGTGAGCTCCTGTTGTTCGGTCCCTGCTCCTGCCAACCTAGCAGTTCGAAAACACACCAGTGCAAGTAGATAAATAGGTACCGCTGCAGCGGGAAGGTAAATGGTGTTTCTGTGCACTCTGGCACTCATCACGGTCCTCCATGCACCAGTAGTGGTTTAGTCATGCTGACCATGTGACCCGGAAAGCTGTCTGTGGACAAACACCGGCTCCCTCGGCCTGAAAGCGAGATGAGCGCCGCAACTCCATAGTCACCTTTGACTGGACTTAACCGTCCAGGGGTCCTTTACCTTTGCCTTTTTACCTTGCTGAAGGTAGAATTGTAGAATAGTAGAGTTGGAAGGGACTCTGAGGATCATCTAGTCTAACTCCCTGCAAGGCAGGAAGATACAGCTGCCCCGTACGGGGATTGAACCTGCAACCTTGGTGTTATCAGCACCACACCCTACCCAACTGAGCTATCCTCAACATAACTGTTGACCTTAAGACAGAGGAACATGTCTTTAAAGGTTCCAGCAGACAAGGACCATGCCCTTCTGAAGATAAGGGCATCTTCTGTGGGAAACCCCCTTCCCCCAAGTGTCTGAAAGGGCAAGGGAGCCTCTTGTTCAATGCTGTGAAGTACTGTACTTTTCCGTGTCTAAGATGAGGTGTTTTTTTTACTATAAAATAATGTTCAAAATCGGGCGTTGTCTTATACACGGATAGTGCAGAGGGGGGGACGGGCGATTGGATGGAACTCTAAGTAGGAGCTTGTCAGTGGCGATTGGGTGGGTGAATGGTGGCTGCAGCAAGGGCTGCTTTGGATTGGCTGCCACTGCGACAATTGTTCTTGCAATTGCCGGTTGCGAGTTGTGAGCGGGCAGAAGCTTGGGGTGGTTTCAGTGTTGCATGCGATTGGCAGTGTTTGTCAGTCGGGTGAGTGATATTATGCATCCCCACCCCCAAAAAAGTTCAACAACTCTGGTCCATCTCTTCCCATTTTCTTAAATTGGACTCCCCCCAAATAGCGGTTGTCTTATACATGGGGGGGGGGGTGTTATACACGGAAAAATACGGTATGTGCAGATGCCAGTATGAGAAATGCAGCCATTAGGAAACTGGATACAAGTGTGATTTCCATTGTCAACGGAGAGGCCTTGTAGCTTCAGAAGCAGAGGCTGGAGGACCATCTATCATGTATGATCTAGCTGAGATGCCTGCATTGCAAGGGTTTCTTCTAGATGACTCTTGTAGTCCCTTCCAGCCAGCGTGGTGTGGCGGTTAAGAGCGGTGGACTCGTAATCTGGTGAACCGAGTTCACTTCCCCGCTCCTCCACATGCAGCTGCTGGGTGACCTTGGGCTAGTCACACTTCTTGGAAGTCTCTCAGCCCCACTCACCTCACAGAGTGTTTGCTGTGGGGGAGGAAGGGAAAGGAGATTGTTAGTCACTTTGAGACTCCTTAAGGGGAGTGAAAGGCGGGATTGTTGTTTAGTTATTTAGTCATGTGTAGAGTCGTCTCTTGTGTTGTTGGAAAAGAGTGTTTGTGATGACCAGCTTGTTCTCTCAACAGAACTCTATTAGCCTTTGCCCTGCTTTGTTTTGAACTCCAAGGCCAAACTTGCCAGTTGTTCCTTTTATCTCTTGACTGCCTACTTTAGCATTCCAATCACCTATAATGAGAAGAACATCCTTCTTTGGTGTCACTTCTAGAAGGTGTTGTAAGTCTTCATAGAATTGGTTAATTTCAGTTTCTTCAGCAGTGGTAGTTGGTGCATAAACTTGGATTACTGTGATGTTAAAAGGTCTGCCTTTGATTCGTACTGAGATCATTCTATTATTTTTGAGATTGCATCCTAGTACAGCTTTCGCCACTCTTTTGTTGACTATGAGGGCCACTCCATTTATTTTACGGGATTCTTGCCCACAGTAGTAGATATGATGGTCATCCGAACTGAATTCTCCCATTCCCATCCATTTTAGTTCACTGATGCCCAGGATGGCGATATTTATTGCCATCTCATTTTTGACCATATCCAGCTTACCAAGGTTCATGGATCTTACATTCCAGGTTCCTATGCAATATTTTTCTTTACAGCATTGGACTTTCCTTTCGCTTCCAGACATATCCGCAACTGAGCGACCTTTCGGCTTTGGCCCAGCCACTTCATCAGCTCTGAATCTACTTGTACTTGTCCTCTGCTCTTCCTCAGTAGCATGTGGGACGCCTTCTGAACTGAGGGGCTCATCTTCCAGTGTCATAACTTTTATATGCCTGTTGTCTTTGTCCATGGAGTTTTCTTGGCAAGGATAATGGAGTGGCTTGCCGGTTCCTACTCCAGGTGGATCATGTTTGGTCAAAACTCTCCACTATGACCTGTCCATCTTGGGTGGCCCTGCACGGCATAGCTCATAGCTTCTCTGAGTTATTCAGGCCCCTTCGCCACGACAAGACAGTGATCCATGAAGGAGGGGTATCAAGTCCAAACTCCTCCTCCTCCTCCTCCTCCTCTTCCAACTCTACAATTCAATGATTCAAAAGTGTTTCTGATTATGTTAGTTGCAGAAGTTCTATTAGTTAGTTGCCGCTGGTTCTATTATAGTTAAGAAATAAATACTTACAGGCTGTGGTGTCAAAAAGGGGCTGGATATGTTGGCATTCATCGACAGGTTGGGTAATCAGTTACACACAGTTTGTATCTTTTTATAAGCCCTTTTTTGGGGGAGAGTGGGTGCTGCTGTAATTCTGAGGGGGACATGTCTTTCCTGGTCGTCCTCCATGCAGTAGCCTCAACCTAACGGCTTGGGTCTTGCAGTCAAGGCTGGGAGAGGAAATGGCAGCAAATAATGGGGTGTTACATTTCAACACACGCCTAAAAAAACACCACTCTGGGGGTGGCCTTGCAAATTTTCTAATTGGCAAAGTGGAAGTTTGCCAAAACCATAGAAACAAAATAGTGATTAGCCTTCTTTCCAGACCTGGAAAAGCGACATCTTAGATATTTCTTGTTGATCTTGCCGAGATAATTTTATATGTTTGGAAGGTCATGAAGGAAATAATTACTGTGAGGTTGGTTCACTGGCTGAAAGGTTCTTTTAAAAAGGTATTTTCAATCTATCAAAGAGACTTGCATTTGTTTACTTTTTGAAATCAATAAGGGCCCTAAATGGAGGAATATTTAATTCTTGCAAATGAATGTCCTTTCAAAGCACAGGGACCTCAGAAAAGCTGTGTATACTATGCTCCTGTTTACAATTGTTTTGCTAAAGTAAGATGATCCACATGTCCTGCATGGGACCTAATTAATCTTATATTTTTATTATTGATTTTTAAGCCATTCATTTTCTCCCTTTCATTCAAGACTCAAGGGGAATAGCAAAAATAAAAGGTAAAGGTAAAGGTACCCCTGCCCGTACGGGCCAGTCTTGACAGACTCTAGGGTTGTGCGCCCATCTCACTCTATAGGCCGGGGGCCAGCGCTGTCCGGAGACACTTCCGGGTCACGTGGCCAGCGTGACATTGCTGCTCTGGCGAGCCAGAGCCGCACACGGAAACGCCATTTACCTTCCCGCTAGTAAGCGGTCCCTATTTATCTACTTGCACCCAGGGTGCTTTCGAACTGCTAGGTTCGAACTGCTAGCAAAAATGAAACAACAATAATCACAAATGTCGATCTAACTTGGGTTATGTAAATAAAATATAGACAAAAAAAGAGGTGGGCAAGAGAGTTGCTTGGTAACTCCTTCTACAAAAAGGAAGACGATTATATAGAAAGCCAGAAGACAGAGATTTGCTATAGGGGAAAATTCTGCTTGCCAGTTTTGTTTTCCTGATTGAGGGCTCTTCTCCTGTAGTAGTACGCCTCTTCATATTCTCACCTATGGCCACATATAGATGACTCAGTCCAACCAGGGTATAAGCAAGCACAAGAGGAAACATACACAGTGGTACCTCTGGTTACGAACTTAATTTGGAGGTCCATTCTTAATCTGAAACCGTTCTTAACCTGAGGTACCACTTTAGCTAATGGGGCCTCCTGCTACTGTCATGCCGCCAGAGCACGATTTCTGTTCTCATCCTGAGGTAAAGTTCTTAACCTGAGGTACTACTTCCGGGTTAGTAGAGTCTGTTACCCAAAGTGTTTGTAACACGAGGTGTTTGTAACCCGAGGTACCACTGTATGTACACAGCAGGGTTTTTTTTTATTACAACAGCAGCAATATATGCAGCTGAAGAGGCAAGCAACCTTTCAGTTTAAAAGAAAAAAATGGGCTGCTTCCTCAGCATGTAGTTGATATTTCAAAGAAAACTGTAGTTCAATATTTTTGACTTTTATTTTTTTGTTGTTGCTTCTCCCCAGAGAAAAGAATAGGGACCACCGGTCATTCGTAGACCACCATTTAAGAAGTCAGCAGTGTTGTGAAACTGATGAGACCAGATCAGAAGCTGCTTTTGGCATCCTTCATTGGGTCCCAGTACGTTTCCGAGCACAATTCAAAGTGTTGGTGCTGACTTTTAAAGCCCTAAACGGCCTCGGTCCAGTATATCCCTCCCTGCGAGAAGTGAAGCTACAGGGAACCAGGCAGAGGGCCTTCTCGGTAGTGGCGCCCGCCCTGTGGAACGCCCTCCCACCAGATGTCAAGGAGATAAACAACTATCTGACTTTTAGAAGACACCTGAAAGCAACCCTATTTAGGGAAGTTTTCAATGTTTGATGTTTTATCATGTTTTTAATATTCTGTTGGGAGCCGCCCAACACTGCAGGGTGATATTTCCACCAACAGTTTAATTTGCCACTAAATTTTGTGTAAAGTGAAACTTAATGATGAATATGCTTTGGCCAAACAAATGAAGGGATTTCTCAGGGAAATGAAGAGAAATGAGTTAGGAAATGTCTGTTAAAGGGCAGTGCATTAATTCATTAAACAAAAAACTTTTTTAAAAAACAAGATGAGCGACATCTCTCAGGGAGCTTTTCTGCATTTCTTGGTTACCACCAAATTGGGCCTCGATGACATTTGACACGAATATAAAATGAATGGCCTGCTCAGCTGAAATTTGCGGGAATGTTGAGGAAAGCTTAAAAATAAAATCATCAAAGGGTATACTGCACACTTCTAGGGAGCTGCTGAATTTCAGTAGAAGTGAAACTTGAGGTAAATTTCAAGTATCCCTTTTTAAGCGAAACAACTACAAGAGTTTCAGAGGGCATAATTTTAAATTGTTGAGATGCCTTGTGAGGTGGGAAGGGTAGCATTCACACACCATTAACAGTATTCTTTCTTCATGTGAGATAGATAGCTTGGTGTTTTGTGTGTACACACACACACACACACACACACACACACACACACACACACAACCTATATTGTCAATCTGAGTCATTGTACCAGCCTGTTTTCCAGCAACCTGCACCTGACCTACCCTCAAAGACTGCGCTGGAGTTGTTGTCTTTTAAATGTGCTAGAGGCTTCTGAAATAAATTGAGAACCATCCACTAAATTAAAAAGCCGCTGTGCCTCAACCGCACATTTTCTCATGTGCATAACAATGGGCTGCGTTTAATGCACTTCAGAGCATCTATTGCTCTGAACTCCGCGACTGGGTTGAGTGGTTACGGATTGAACTTCAAGGAGGGGAAACAGCTCTACTGAAGTATGAAGGAAATATCCAGTGTTTGAAATGTATGTTTCTGCTGTGGCATTTGGTGCAGTGCCACCAGTTCTTTAATAAGTTATGGTATCTGAATATTCAGGCAACCGTTTAGATTGTGCAATTTTGTGTTTAAGAGGACTTGGTGGCTGTATATTCCTACAGAAGAAATTTATACATTCAGGAGCCAAACTACAAATACCAGCAGACTGTTACTTTGTTGTTAGAGGGTGCAAGGAAGGAGGGAAGCTGTGGGGGTTATGTGTGTGTGTGTGTGTGTGTGTGTGTGTGTGTGTGTGTAGAAGAACGACTAAAGGGAAAGAGTCAAGATGCCTCTTTTTCAATGTTGCCGCTTTGCTCTAGAGTCTAGATTATACCCCCTGTGGTTTCATTTCATTTCATTTTTAAATGGAGGCGGCAGAGCTAGAAACGAGGGGGAATTTTGTTCTGTTTAAATGCCACTTTACCTGATTTGGACATCAACAGGAACACAGCTATCTTTCCAAAATTCGCACTTCTTCAAATTTTGTGATGCAGTTCTCCAATAAAAAAAGCTTACGAAAAGCATATATCAGGGACTGGCGTGCAGAAAAAAAATATACACATATCAGTGGAAATAATGTGCAGAATTCCTTGCAAAAATGCATACGAATTTCCATATAGACTTATAGAAAGGAAGTTTTCAAGTTAGTGCAGAAATCTAGAGACCGAAATCGACAATCAAGCTACACTTGCCCGTTACATGTAAAAGGGATGTGTGCAAGAGGTAGCATTTTTATTTTTTATTCTCTGTGCAAATTGCTGAAATCCTTACAAAGCTGTCTGTCCTGTTGATGATTTCTCATCTCCAGTGCTTGCATTCATGAGGCAGAGTTGCTCCCACCAGCTGCCAGCAGGAGTTAGAGGACAGCCATCTCCTAAAAATTCCTATTGGGCCGTGAAGCCAGGGGAGGAAATATAGGGGGATAATAGGTTCCCTTACTGGAGGTGTAAACTGCTAGTTGGTTAGTGTCCTTGAAATAATGCTCTATGACTGTGTTAAACCAATGCAATGAAGGGTTGTGTTGGGTGATTTTACTTTGCTATAGTATGTATCTATGCTTGTATTGCCTTTGAATCCTTTGTGGTGACTTCTGCCTTGGGGTTATTACCTTTTTTGTAAAGGTAAAAGGTAAACAGTGTTTCCATGCGCTCTGGTTTCCGTCACTGTGTTCTGTTGCGCCGGGAGTGGTTTAGTCATGCTGGCCACATGACCCAGAAAGCTGTCTGTGGACAAACGCCAGCTCCCTCGGCCTGAAAGCGAGATGAACGCCACAACCCCATGGTCGCCTTTGACTGGACTTAACCGTACAGGGGTCCTTTACCTTTTACCTTTACCTACCTTTTGTGTACAAATAAATGGGGTTGATTAATTACCTTGTTATTATAGACCTCTGGTAAGGGAACCTAATATGCAGGAACAGCAGCGTAAAAGCAAGTTAAGAAACCCCAGTCTGTTCCAAGGTGCAAAGGACATAATTCTCATGAACATGGTGAGCAATGTGTTGGCGTGCCAGGCAGTGTCTCCTTGTTATTCAGGTGAACGGCAGTTGTGGGCTGGTACATTGGCCAGTTTCTCTCTCCTTCAGCATCAGCATGACATCACAATGGCCTGTGTCTCTCCTTCTGGTTGGACACATCCGTGTGAGAAGACAGTGGCCAGTCTGTGAAATAGGCAGCATCTGCATGAGATCACAGTGGCCAGTTTTTCTCCCTCAGGTGGCTAGCATGGGCCACAGTGGGCAGCCCCTGTCCTTCAGGCAGGGAGCATCATCTTGTGGGGAGAGGCATTCATTCATCTTCATTCCTCTTCCACTCAGGCAGGCAGTAGAATGTGGGCAGAATATTTATTTCTCTTGCGGAAGCTGCCAGAAGCAGATGGTGGGCCCTGTATGTTCTTCTCTTAGTGAGGTGGTCAGCAGATGTATGAGTGTAGCGGTCATCTCACCGAAATGGGCAGCAGCATGTGGACAGAGAAGCAGCAGGGAAGGCAAAGAGCAGGCAAGAAGGCAATCCATCTATTACAGGGCCTCTCTGCTTACAGGAAGTGGACGTGGGTGGCGCTGTGGTCTAAACCACCGAGCCTCTTGTGCTTGCTGATCATGAGGTCGGCAGTTCAAGTCCGCATGAAGGGGTGAGCTCCCATTGCCTGAGAAAGCGAAGATGAGTGCCACAACCCCATAGTCGCCTTTGACTGGACTTAACCGTCCAGGGGTCCTTTACCTTTTTTACCTTTTAAAGTGTTACTTGCATTTGTGAATCAACAACATTGCCTTAGTTTACTGTCTGCTTTCCCCCTTCTTTAAAATAAAAATAAAAATAGATGTTTGTCGCCGAAGAAAATGTGGATTTTCGGATACACGTGGAAAATCAAACACGGGCGCGAGACGATGTGAGCAGGAAGCAGCTCAGACTCTATCAGCTGTACAGCAGAACAAGTGGGAAGCATATTCAAGTTCTAGGTAGACGGATCAGTGCCAAAGGAGAAGATGGAGACAAATATGGTAAGAGGATTTCCCTTTATTTGCTATGCCAACTTCCGTTTATTTGCTATGCCAACTGGGTGAATCTGGGAGGGAGGCAGGGGTACGTACTTTCATTGCCTTCAGTGTCATCTGCACAATGAGGCCTAGCCTATATATATATATATACACACACACACACACACACACACACACACACACACACACACACACATATATATATCGTATTTTTCGCTCTATAACACGCACCAGACCATAACACGCACGTAGTTTTTAGAGGAGGAAAACAAGAAAAAAAAAATATTCTAAACGAAATAGTGGATATATGATTTTTGTGGTTCATGCTGTGGCCACAGACATGTGATCTGACAGTGAGTTTGGAGTAGCCCAATGCAAAAATCCTGAGGATCCATGTGGATCCATGCTTTGTAACCACAGAGGAGGGAAGGAAGGGGAACCATGGATCCTCTGCTCACGACTGCAGCAGATCCCCCTCGCCACCCGCAGGCATTCGCTCCATAACACGCACAGACATGTCCCCTTACTTTCTAGGAGGAAAAAAGTGAGTGTTATGGTGCAAAAAATACGGTATGTGTGTATATATATATATATATATATATATGAATGATATTGAACCAATAACAGATGCCTGTGTAGGCATAGCCAGTTAGAACTGAGGCAAACTGGACGCCAATTGCTTAGGTGAACTGGTGAATTTTACGGTAAGAATAAAATGGCCGAGGATGAGACACGAGATGGTTTTGCCCTAATTGAACCACTTAATTTGCCTCCAGCTTGAGTCAATCGTTGCTACTTTAGGTTCCTGTGGCACCCTTAGTATGTTGTCAGATATAGAGAGATTGTGTCTTCAGTGGGTCAGTGTGTTTCGCTGTTAACCAGGAGATTGGTGTTTCAAGCCCACCCAGGGACTGCTGTGGCCAGGATTCCTGCATTGCAGGGGGTTGGACTAGATGACCCTCAGGGCCCCTTCCAACTCTACAATTCTATGATTCTACACTCAAATGGACAGGCATGCTCTATGCTTCCGATCTCCGCCCCCTGGCCGTAGTTCAAAAGGCTAATCTGTACACCACATAGCTGCAGTGAAAAGGCTTTTTCATGCCTCGAAGCTGACTGATTAGTCAACTGGACATGTGGGATTAACTTTTATGTCACCTGATCCCTCTGATCAGATCCTGTGCCTTTGTAGTACACCTTTCCTAATGTGATTATTGTGTTCGCTAAAATTAAATGCGCATCCTTGGGGTGTATGCATGTGCAAGTGATCGTGGGCATTTTTCGTCCTTTAAAATTGCACTCAGTCACATAGCCGCAAAAGATATATCATCCAAGGGTGGCTAATGAATTTAAAGAAAAAGTACATTTGCCCCCCTTTTGGGGCAGGCAGCTTTGTGGGTGGGTCCCGGGCCTATTGCAGGCCTGATCCTATTCCTGCTGCCAAAGGGGCCAGTGGCGGCAGGAGTTTGGTGGGTGTTTCCCTGGACATGGGACCAATTGACCAACTTGGCACTGTGCCCAGGGAAAGTTCAAATGACCGGCTTGCAGGGTTGGGCAGGAGTGACATGCGCCATTGCTTGCCACAATGCATATGGCCAAGCCTCACACCTGTAACCGATAAAGTTGTGGCCTTATTTGATCCCCAAAACCAATATGCCATGTGTTGTCTAGTTATTTGCACCTTAGGGAACAGGGTGGTCACAGGGCTTTGATGTGCAAAAGCAACAATGACACAATGCCTTAAATATTACAAATTGCAACTTGTTGAAATTTAACAAGAGAATTCTTAAAATAGCTATCTGTTTTTGCTTCTGAATGCTGGTTGAAGAAAGGACGTATTTTATGAATTTATTGAGAAATGCCCATGGATATTCAGGGACGGCGGAACATCATCATCCGCAGACAGAAGGAAGCAATTGCAGAACCAGGCAGAAGGCCTTCTCGGCAGTGGTGCCTTCCCTGTGGAACACCCTCCCACCCGATGTCAAGGAGATAAAGAACTACACAGATTTTAGAAGGCATCTGAAGGCAGTCTTGTATTGGGAAGTTTTAAATGTTTGGCGTCTTATTATGTTTTTATATTCTGTTGGAAGCCGCCCAGAGTGGGTTGACCATTGCAGCAACATGGCAACTGCTGGTGCCATGCTCTCTGTGGGCATGCTCATAGCATCAGTCCATACCTAGCACAACCAGACAGAGAGGAAAGCAACCTTGCTTACCTCTTGTTGGGCTTCAGAGCAGGGCAGAAGCAGCCAGTGGAAGACTATAGCTTGACAGAACTGGAGAACCGACGATTCATATATATGTATGATGGCTTTCTTCAGACAAAAGTGGCAACCGGACACCAAAATCTTTCTGAGATGGTTCCTATGGCCTTTATTAGCTTTCGTGTCGCTGCTGGAGTTAAGGTGACACCCTTTTCTGCTTGTGACAAGAGAGTTTCTTGGGATTTTGTCTCATCAACATTCCAGTAGCCCTATTGAGCCTAGTAAAGGTAAAGGGACCCTTGACCATTAGGTCCAGTTGTGACCGGCTCTAGGGTTGCGGCACTCATCTCGCTTTATTGGCCGAGGGAGCCGGCATACAGCTTCCGGGTCATGTGGCCAGCATGACTAAGCCGCTTCTGGTGAAACCAGAGCAGTGCACGGAAACGCTGTTTACCTTCCCGCTGGAGCGGTACCTATTTATCTACTTGCACTTTGACGTGCTTTCAAACTGCTAGGTTGGCAGGTGCTGGGACTGAGCAACGGGAGCTCACCCTGTCGCGGGGATTCGAACTGTTGACCTTCTGATCAGCAAGTCCTAGGCTCTGTGGTTTAACCCACAGTGCCACCCGCGTCCCAGAATTCTAGTGCCCCAGAATTGAGCCTCAAAGGTGAGGAGTTTTGAGACATTAACGGGGTGACTACTGCCTTACTGCTTCTAAGCATTCAGTGTTTACAGACCCACTAAAGCGCATTGAAAGCACTCTTGCATTAAATTCTCAAACAGAAAACACTGGCCAAAAATAGATGAAATTGAGTTTGTGTAATGATCCTTTTGATGTATTGCTTCTGAAAGGCGCTGGGATCCATTTAATCAGATATTAATCAGGCTAAGTCTAAACGCTAGCTACTTTCGAGATATTTCACCGTGGCAGGATGCTTAATATTTCTGAAGTGCTTTTAGATCATTGAGAAACATGAGGAGGATTACGCCTGGACAGATTACTTAAAATGTGACTGTTCATTAATTAGATTTCCATCTTTTAATTCTCTAAGATGTCTCTCCCCCCAACATCCAGGATAAGAATGTGAAATGGTTTGCTAATTCTTTTTCATGCCCTGACTTAAAAAAAAAAGTTGGGGGGGAGGACAGGAGGAGAAAAGGAGAAAAGATACACATTACATAGTATTTCACACTGATGGTACAGATAGGAGACCAGGCAGTATGTATTTTGAAACACTAGATTTTCATCGTACAAAAGAGGGAAGACATTCTATACTCTTTGTTCCCTCTTTGTGTGTGGTTCTCTTGCAGGGGTGGTACTGCTTAGGGTAGGAAAGGCCTTTATCTGTACTTCACAGCTCAGAGATTGTATTACCAAGTATCAGACTTAAGTGTTTGGCTAAGAGGTAGTTTTAAAGTTCCTCCACGCTGGGCAGTATTGTTTTGTGCACGGTTCAACTTCATACCTGAATGGTCTGCTGAGAGCCAAAACATTTGGGGAAATGACAAATTATACAGAGGTTGCATGGCTATAATACTGCACAGGGCATGCTGAAGTTGAATGAACTGGATTTTTGGATAATGGGGTTGGGTGGGTCAGAGCTCAGTTGGTAAAGCAGGTCATAGGGTTGATTCTGGGCTTCTCTAGATAGAGACATCCAAAAGGCTGAATACCAGTCAGTGTAGACCATGGGTCGCCAAACTAAGGCCCACGGGCTGGATCAGGCCCAATTGCCTTCTGGATCCAGCCCGCGGATGGTCCGGGAATTGCTGCATTCTTTCCCTCTCTCTTCCTCTCCCTCTCACGGCGCTGGTGGCGCTGGCGCTGGCGCCTCCTCCTCCTCTTCCCTCCCTCCTCCTGGCTTCTCCCCGCCCTGCCTAGAGGAGGAAGAGGGCTGGGCTTTGTTGGTGCCAGCAGCAGCAGCGCTCGAGCAGTCGCCATTTTAAGCAGCCCCTCTCCGGAGCCCTTTTGCACGGTGCTCATCGTCCCTCCGCCACCGCCAGCCCCTGCTGCTTGCAAGACACAGGTAAGCAGCCACTGGGGCTCGTGGTGCTCTTGCATCATTTCACCCCCCCCCAAATATAGTCCGGCCCCCCAAAAGGTCTGAGGGACAGTGGACCGGCCCCCTGCTGAAAAAGTTTGCTGACCTCTGGTGTAGAACTTCTGAAGCTAGCTGACCAATGGTCCTAGGTTGCATTTCATCATTAGAACTTGTGCTTATAGTCTTGTGGTTGTTGGGTTCATATTATAAAGCAGCAGTAGAATGGACACATCCATGCTTCAATTTAATGTGGATTGCACCTCCTCTGATGCCCTTTTGTCCATGCAATGTTCTCCTCCAATGGCTGCTATCTCTCACTTTCTCCTTTCTTAGTCTAGAGATCCTCTATGTTTTGAAAATCTGGAGAGCCACATGGATGCATAGATCTGGTTCTGATCTGTGCCCTGGGCAGGAGATGGAAATCCCTGCATGTCATTTCTGAGCACAATTCAAAGTGTTGGTGCTGACCTTACAGCCCTAAATGGCCTCGGTCCAGTATACCTGAAGGAGCGTCTCCACACCCATCATTCTGCCCGGACACTGAGGGCCTTCTGGTGGTTCTCTCACTGCAAGAAGCAAAGCTACAGGGAACCAGGCAGAGGGCCTTCTCGCTAGTGGCACCCGCCCTGTGGAATGCCCTCCCACCAATTGTCAAAGAGAAAAACAACTAGCAGACTTTTAGAAGACATCTGAAGGCAGCCCTGTTTAGGGAAGCTTTTAATGTTTGATGTATTATGATATTTTAATATTTTGTTGAAGCTGCCCAGAGTTGCTGGGGAAGCCCAGCCAGATGGGTGGGGTATAAATAAATTATTATTATGCATTCTGTCATAAGTGCAATAAAAAAAGATATGATGATGCTGATGATTTTGATGATGATTAACAATACCACAATCAGAGCAATCAGCTCTGAGTGCTCACTGGAAGGACAGATCGTGAAGCTGAGGCTCCAATACTTTGGCCACCTCATGAGAAGAGAAGACTCCTTGGAAAAGAACCAGATGTTGGGAAAGATGGAGGGCAGAAGGAGAAGGGGACGACAGAGGATGAGATGATTGGACAGTGTTCTCAAAGCAACCAGCATGAGTTTGACCAAACTGCGGGAGGCAGTGGAAGACAGGAGTGCCTGGCGTGCTCTGGTCCATGGGGTCACGAAGAGTAGGAAGTGACTAAACGACTAAACTACAACAACTACAATCCCACTTCCCCTATCTACAATCCATTACAAACTCAGGAGAAGGGGAGGAATCAAATGGTAGCATATATATTTTTTTCTGCCATCAGAAAACAAGTGGAAATACGAACTGCAGGAAGGCAATATAGAGCCGAAGCGAAAACATGACTAGATAATCACAAGCCTCTTTTTGGGCAAGTATCAACTAAAGAATGCTATTTGGAAATTGGTACTTCTCCCTAAGAACTGGGTGCGCA
The DNA here is from genome assembly GCA_034642415.1 of Podarcis siculus. Classification (NCBI taxonomy): domain Eukaryota; kingdom Metazoa; phylum Chordata; class Lepidosauria; order Squamata; family Lacertidae; genus Podarcis; species Podarcis siculus. The sequence goes on along the minus strand of JAXCMG010000070.1, from coordinate 549,702 downwards.
CAAACAGCCTGACTGTTGTGGATCGGTCAATGCCCTCTATGAGCTGCAACTCTGATCTGTAATTTATCTGGTGTGGAACCAGTCCTATGGCTATTTTCTCTTTAAGCCAAATATTTCTGCTTGGGTTCGCCTCCCCTTCGCAGTCTGAGAATGGCAGGAAGACCAAATAACTTTAAAAAGCCCTCTGTCTCTCCCTTTCTCACCCGCCCCCCGTTTTCTTCACAGCCATTTATTTTCACAAACTTAGCCTCAGGACAGAGATGACCTCAACATAATGATGATCACTCACTGTGGCAGCTGTGCGGTCATATGGGGGAACCTGCGATTGGGCCGAGGCAAGAAAGCTTGCGTTTGGGCCAGCTGCTTGCTAGCCTGTTTGTCTTCTGCCCAACGTTTGACTGTCTCCACCCATCTCATTCTCTCCCACCAGATTTGGGTGGTGTGGGTGGGTAGGGCAGGCAAGTTTCTCCTTGAAAGCGGCTAAAAAGATGTCAGGAATGATGGTGCAGCAACGTGAGTTAGAAGCATGGGCAAGGCTGGCTTTGTTGAACCACAAACAGCAAAATGAGTCAGACCTCCCAGGATTCTCAGGGTTAGGGGAAGGGCTCAATTACCATCACCTTGGATTCTGTTCTGAAAGGTTCAGCAACCATTTAAAATGTGCCGTAATCGTCTTATTTGAAACATCTGTGCTTTTAAGATTTCATTCTTTATTTCGTCGGCCGTGTTTCTGCCTTTGTGAGGCAGATAGACTCCAGGGAGAAAAACGTGTTTGTCTAGAACAGCCTTTCTCAACCTGTACGTTCCCAGATGTTGTTGAACTACAACTCCCATCGCCCCTAGCTAGCAAGGCCAGAGCTCAGGGATGATGGGAGTTGTAGTCCAACAACATCTGGGGACCCACAGGTTGAGAACCGCTGGTCTAGAACATGGGTAGACAAACTAAGGCCTGGGGGCCGGATCTGGCCCAATCACCTTCTAAATCCGGCCCGCGGACAGTCCGGGAATCAGTGTGGTTTTACATGAGTAGAATGTGTCCTTTTATTTAAAATGCATCTCTGGGTTATTTGTGGGGCCTGCCTGGTGTTTTTACATGAGTAGAATGTGTCCTTTTATTTAAAATGCATCTCTGGGTTATTTGTGGGGCATAGGAATTCGTTCATTTGTTCCCCTCCAAAATATAGTCTGGCCCTCCACAAGGTATGAGGGACAGTGGACCGGCCCCCTTCTGAAAAAGTTTGCTGACCCCTGGTCTAGAAGGGAACGTCTACTTTGAACAACTTTTTTGGGGCACATGAACTCCTGGATTGCAATATTTGTGTACCTCCACCACCCCCAATGTATATGACATATATAAGAAATTGCACACCCAGAAAACTGCTTCATGCCCAATGGGAGACAAACATTTCATTTTTAAAAAACAAACAAAACAGCCCCCACTACTGTTGGCTCCCTGCAAATGTCTTAAAAATGTGCTTGCAACCATTACCTTCTAATTTTTTTTATAGTAGGAATGGCACATAACAGAAAATTACCCACAATTACCCCCACTGTGACGTTTGAACATTGCTCGTTACCGACACTATGATTTTGCTGGCTCGCATCATATATGATGATCTGTGGCATTTCATTGTTCTGTGTAATATCTCTTAATATGCTGTTCCTTACTCTGGGGGTCTTTGGGTCAAAAAGCGCTATATGTAAGTAAAACAGAACAATTAATAATACAATTTTTTTTAAAAAAATATCAATACAATTATTAGTTATAGTGCCAGACTGAGTTATGAGGTCTTCAACTTGTCTGATTCATAGGCAGAGTTTGGCAAAAAGGAATCTGGGTGGAGTTGACAGTCCCATGAAGACTGTTATGGCAGGATGCCAGCTAGGGATACTTGAGGAAATGTGGGGTTTTTTGTGTGGGTTGTCCCCAGGTAAGTTCTACTCAGAGTAGACCCATTGATATTAAGGGACCTAAATTAGATGTGTCCATTGAGCTGGAATCAACTAATGGAGTTCCGCCAGTGTAATGGGGTGTGACATAGTTCGGTCATCTGCTGTCCTATACGCAGTCCAAAGTAAGCCCCCTTGTAGTTCATGGGGATTACTTCTGAGTAGACATGTATAGGCATGTGAGTGAAAAATGTGAGACACGCCCCCCTCCCCCGAGCTTAAAAAAATAAATAAATCACAGCTGACTTTCTCCTAACTTTAATTGCCTTCTGCACCTGCAGAATGCATCCAGCACACGTTTTGTATGCTCCAACTGTCCATGTCGACTGGGAACAGTCTGTCTTTTCCAGTCCATGTCTCCGGCAAATCACCATTCCTCCTTTTGGGAATAGCTTGTTTGAACATGGTCCGTATGAGGTGCTAGAGTTGTCCAGCTCTCTTCCCCCACCAGTACTTCCAAGATTTCTGAACAGGAGGGAGACGTAGATTGTGAAGGCATCAGGCAAGGCCTAGCCTGCCATTTCACATAGCCTGCTGCATATGATGTACGTTGTGCAATGCAGTACAATTGTATTCCCCCTGTATATCTTTGGCGAGAAAACATAATAATAATAATAATAATAATAATAATAATAATAATAATAATAATTTATTTATACCCCACCCATCTGGCTGGGTTTCCCCAGCCACTCTGGGCAGCTTCCATCAAAACACTAAAATAAAATAATCTATTAAACATTAAACGCTTCCCTAAACAGGACTGCCTTTAGATGTCTTCTAAAAGTTTGGTAGTTATTTTTCTCTTTGACATCTGGTGGGAGGGCATTCCACAGGGCAGGTGCCACTGCCTGGTTCCCTGTAACTTGGCTTCTCGCAGCGAGGGAACCACCAGAAGGCCCTCGGCGCTGGATCTCAGCGTCTGGGCAGAACGATGGGGGTGGAGACGCTCCTTCAGGTATACAGGACCGAGGCTGTTTAGGGCTTTAAAGGTCAGCACCAACACTTTGAATTGTGCTCGGAAACGTACTGGGAGCCAGCGTAGGTCTTTCAAGACCGGTGTTTTATGGTCTCGGCGGCCACTCCCAGTCACCAGTCTAGCTGCTGCATTCTGGATTAGTTGCAGTTTCCGGGTCACTTTCAAAGGTAGCCCCACATAGAGCGCATTACAGTAGTCCAAGCGAGAGATAACTAGAGCATGTACCACTCTGGTGAGACAGTCCATGGGCAGGTAGGGTCTCAGCCTGCGTACCAGATGGAGCTGATAAACAGCTGCCCTGGACACAGAACTGACCTGTGCCTCCATGGACAGCTGTGAGTCCAGAATGACTCCCAGGCTGTGCACCTGGTCCTTCAGGGTCACAGTTATTCCATTCAGGACCAGGGGGTCCTCCACACCTGCCCGCCTCCTGTCCCCCCAAAACAGTACTTCTGTCTTGTCAGGATTCAACCTCAGTTAGCCACCATCCATCCTCCAACTGCCTCCAGGCGCTCACACAGGACCTTCACCGCCTTCGCCATTATGTTTGACGTTTCAAACCAGTAGAGATCAGGGCATTGCAAAGTAAATGAATGCAGCGATGATCTGGTGGAGTGGTGCCTTCAGCAATGAGTAATCACTTGCACGGGAAGGTGGCTTTGGCAGTGATCCGTGGTGTAATACTAGGAGTAGACAAATGTGTCCCTGTTACAACCTGTGAGAAATGCTGGAGGATGTGCAGGTAGATCAGGTGTTCTGACGTGTCTCCTGTCTTCCTCCTCCCACAAACTCCCATTTGTTCCCCTGAGCAGACGGATTTCTTTGGGAAATCCTAACCTCTTATTTTCATGTAACAAGCATGGCAGGGGGATGCTAAGTTTGAGGCATAGCATAACGCTAATTTTGCTCGTTAAACCTTTTAACGGAGGAAATTATGAATGGAAATGCCTTGAAGATAATTGAAGCCCTTCTGAGCAAGAGTTTTGAGTCTGCGACTGTGTGTACAGTTCCAGGCAGCGATTTAAGTGTTCCCTCTAGAATTGCAGCGTTAGAAATAGGATCCCATCTGCGAGCAATTTGAGAGGAAGTGAGACAATGGATTCAATTGCAACTCCAGTTAGATAATCAATACAAATATTGTTAGCGTCGTGATTTATCTTGCAAGGTTTTTTTTTATTTTATAAAAATGTGAATGCCAATCCCCTGAAGACAAGTCAATAATATAACGTCGTCCAGCCTTAACTTTACCATGGCTGAGCCTGCCTTATGCAGCTGCTCTTCTGAGTACAGTGCTACCTTGGGTTAAGTACTTAATTCGTTCTGGAGGTCCGTTCTTAACCTGAAACTGTTCTTAACCTGAAGCACCACTTTAGCTAATGGGGCCTCCCGCTGCCGCCGCACCGCCAGAGCACGATTTCTGTTCTCATCCTGAAGCAAAGTTCTTAACCTGAGGTAATATTTCTGGGTTAGCAGAGTCTGTAACCTGAAGCGTATGTAACCTGAAGCGTATGTAACCCGAGGTACCACTGTACTCTTAGGATGCTGTATAGCTGGCTCTGTAATGGTCAAAACCCTTTTGTAGGTGAATCAGGGCCGGCCAGTCCATGAGGCAAGGTGAGGCAGTTGCCTCAGGCGGCAGATCTGCCACTGATCTAAGTCGTCATCTTCTGTGTCCTCCCTGTGGGGCTGTTGGGCAGGTGGCTCCTCATCCATTCTTCCTCATCCAGCCAGCAATGCTGACTCCAGCTGCTGTGCCAGCACAATGCTCTGGGTCAGCTCACAACGCCAAGACAACTCTGTTGCCCACCATTTTGTTGTGCCGGTGCAGTGACAATTGTGAGTGCTTCCTGACCTCCTGTTTGTTGAGCATTCAACCTGATTCATTTGTGGGGAGGTTGGATGATGTTGCGTCAAAGCAAGCGTCACTCACACTTTACTTTTTTTAAAACAAATAATAATATAATTTTTATTAAGAATTTCCACATAACAAATTATCATCTTCATTCCCCCCCCCAATTTTTTTCCTTCCCCCCTCTCCAAGAAAAACCCTCCCTCCCTCCCCCACAAGAGTTCTCTCAGCTCCTCTCTCTGATTTTTCAACACATGTTATTCTCTGCATATTATAAAATTGTAAAGATCCTTAAATTATCTGTCTATTATGTTAACAATAATAAATTTGCGTATGTTTATTCAAAACCTGCCAAGGAGTCCAGTTCATTTTGTGGTTTTTTAAAGTAATTTGTAAAAAGTTCCCTTTCTTCTTTAAAGCCACAGTTGTCCTTGTCTCGCAGTTTGTATGTCAATTTCTCCAGTTCCGCATAATCCATCAGTTTCCCTTGCCACTGTTCTTTTGTTGGGATTTCCTCATTCTTCCATCCTTGGCGTCACCCACACTTTACAATGTGTTTCCCCATTGCAAGAAGTCCAGTCTTTTGAGGAAGCAGGTTTGTTGTGCAAGACCTCTCAATGAACTGTAATTGTGCAATCTGAATTTGCCAGCATGTGATTCAATCCCACCCCAAAAGAGAGGCCGTCTGGAAGCTTTGTTCCACTCCAGTACTGACTGACTGGAGCAGCAGTCTCCAAATGTTGTCAAAAGTCAAACTTCAAGGTGGATTTGCACTGGTTCTTGATCAGTAGAAGTATCAAAACATAAGCATGAACATGCAAGTTAGTTTCTCCAGATGTTGTTAGACATCAACACTCATCAACTCCAGCCACTATGAACCTAAGATCAGGGATGATGGGAGATGTAGTCCATCATTAAACAGAAGGCCACAGGTTTCCTCACTGCTGTTCTCCAGGGAAGCAAAAGGAGTTTCTATAGGAGTGGTGAAATTTCTTGGAAACGATGTGGGAGATCTGCACATCCTTAGATCATTGGTTTGGGCTATTTGTCTTAATGGTATTTTTCATTGCACTAGAACAGGAAATGGGATGGTCGGCTTGTTCAGCCTTGAAGGCTGCCTCAGAGATGTGTAATGCCCCCTGAGGGGAGCAGCTGGAATGTGCGTTTTAGTGACATCTCTTTAATATCACACATGAGGCCTTCCTGGTCAGACAAACACTGATAATTATGGTGCAATTACCTATCAGTGTGATACTCATGTTGGAGCTATTTACTGTAAGTCTTGTGCCTATTTTATCGGAAGTAAGTTGTGCTGTGTTCAATAGATGAACATAGTAAATCCTGACCCTAGTGCAGTGGTACCTCGGGTTAAGTACTTAATTCGTTCCAGAGGTCCGTTCTCAACCTGAAACTGTTCTTAACCTGAAGCACCACTTTAGCTAATGGGGCCTGCTGCTGCTGCGCCGCCGGAGCACAACTTCTGTTCTCATCCCGAAGCAAAGTTCTTAACCTGAGGTACTATTTCTGGGTTAGCAGAGTCTGTAACCTGAAGTGTATGTAACCTGAAGTGTATGTAACCCGAGGTACCACTGTAACCGTATACAGTCGAACCTCTACTTAGCACCGCCTCTTCTTACAGTTGTTCCAAGTCACGACCGCTGCAAACCCGGAAGTAACCGGTGGGTTTGCCGCCGTTCGCACATGCGCAGGAGCAGCAATCGTCGTTCACGCATGGGCAGACGCGGCGACTGCCATTTGCACATGCGGAGAAGTGGGCAATCACCGCCCGTGCCTACAATGGTGCCTCTCCCAGCGACAATGGTGCCTCTCCCAGCGACCCATTTTGACCTCTGGATGGACCTCTAGAATGGATTATGGTCGCAAATAGAGGTTCTACTGTATAAGATTTCAGCCCAAATGTTTTGAGAATTCTGGAGTGGACTTGGAGGTCATGGAGCTTTGAAAAATGCAATTTAGTTTGCAATCTTGTACACATTTTGATGGAAATAAGATCCCTTTGGCTCTGTGGGACATCTGTAGGACTAGACTGTAAGGGAGGAAGTATGTGATATTTATCAATGGCTAGTTCTGTGAGTATAGTGAGCCTTACTTCAAAGTAGACAGCAATAGGTTTGGGATGCATGGTTGCAGTCCTCTGTACACTTATTAGAGAGTAGGACTGCAACTGTCTACCTCCCAAATTACTTAGGAGTAAGCCTTTGAGTAGAATTGAAATCAGACCTTTGAGTAAACATGTATAGAGTTGCACTGTTAAACTAACTGATGTCAGAAAGGCTTACTTCTAAGTAAAGATGCCTAAGATTTGGCCACATGTCATTTTTAACCTTGTGTCTGTTTTTCAGAACCTTTAGATTTAATGGTGGCCACACACACTTTTTAAAGTGTAACCACGAGGGCTAGCAACTTGCTATATTTTTTTGAAGCTCAAAATAGGCTCTCTCGCCATTTTGATAAGGGCACAAATGTGGTGTATTTGTGGGCAGCTGAAAGACAAGATTCCTGCATCTTGTCAAAGCTGTGAAATAGAGGGGTTTTTTTATAGCAGGAACACCTTTGTCACGCAAGCTACTCCTCCTGAAATTTCCTTCTGCCACAGGGAAAAGGTGCAAGAAACCGCTTTTACTCTTTTGCATATAGCCATCGTATATGATACACTTGGTGGAGTCTGATTAGCAGTTACCGTATTTTCCCGTGTATAAGACTAGTTCCCCCCCCCAATAAATTACCGTATTTTTCGCTCTATAAGGTGCACCAGACCACAAGACGCACCTAGTTTTTGGAGGAGGAAAAGAAGAAAAAAAACATTCTGAATCTCAGAAGTCAGAACAGCAAGAGGGATCACTGCGCAGTGAAAGCTGTTCTGGCTTCTGGGATAGCTGCGCAGCCTGCATTCGCTCCATAATACGCACACACATTTCCCCTTACTTTTTAGGAGGGGGAAAGTGAGTCTTATAGAGCAAAAAAACACGGTATGTCAAAAATTAGGGGGCGTCTTATACAGTCATACCTCATGTTGCGTTAGTTTCATGTTGTGTCTTTTCGGCTTGCGAACGCAGCAAACCCGGAAGTGTATACTTCTGGGTTTCGCCGCATGCGCGTGCGCAGAAGCGCTCTATCACACCACCTGTGTGCACAGAAGCGGCGCTCTAGTTATGGACTTTTTGGGGTGCGAATGGCACCTCGGAATGGATCGAGTCCGTAACTAGAGGTACACAGATAGTGTTGAGGCAATTTTCTTAAATCTGAGTCCCCCCAAATAGGGGCATCTTATACATGGGGGCGTCTTATAGACAGAAAAATATGGTAGTTTTGTGTTATATATTATTGGAGAATACAATTGCATTTGCAACTGACTTTACAACTTTTAATTTTTCATGGGTAACACATTAGCTGGCCAATAGCCAGTGTGGTATTGAATTTTCACCTATTCTATTGACAACTAAATTTAAAGCTCTGTAGCCATTGGAAAAATCAATCCAAACCAGGGTGGGGGAGGGTGGGGGATGTAGTGCTGGGATTTAATTGCACTTATTTCCCCAGATGCTTCCCTTACACATCATTTTTGTCATACTGATTTACTCAAGGCTTTCCTGGTGGCTGTCAGTGTTCCAGGAAGCTGTTAGTCTCTTGTACTAGGGAAATTTTAGGTTTATTTTACAGTGGAATCCTAGGCTTGTGGAATCCAATGAAAGTTTGATTGAGTTCAATGGGATTTACTCCCACGTAAGTAGGCAGTGATTCTGCAAATGACGTGGGTGGTGCTGTGGGTTAAACCACAGAGCCTAGGACTTGCCGATCAGAAGGTTGGTGGTTCGAATCCCTACGATGGGGTGAGCTCCTGTTGCTCGGTCCCTGCTCCTGCCCACCTAGCAGTTCAAAAGCACATCAAAGTGCAAGTAGATAAATAGGTACCGCTCCGGCGGGAAGGTAAACAGCGTTTCTTCGTGCTGCTCTGGTTTGCCAGAAGCGGCTTAGTCATGCTGGCCACATGACCCGGAAGCTGTACGCCGGCTCCCTCAGCCAATAAAGTGAGATGAGCACCACAACCCCAGAGTTGGCTACGACTGGACCTAATGGTCAGGGGTCCCTTTACCTTTACCTATATTCGGTGTTAGCCGCCCTGAGCCCACTCTTGGCTGGGGAGGGCGGGGTATAAATAAAAAAATATTATTATTATTAGCATGGAATGGATCTATTATTGATGGATATAGAAGAACAAATAATTGAAAAACAAGTATACATAATAAATTTACATGTCTGGGTAGCTTGCCCAAACAATTATCGTTATTTTATTTTATCTAAAACTGTACCAGGAAGGCACCTGGCTGATGTTAATACAGGATCGACTCCTCCCTGATGCAGAAGGAAGTCAAAACCTTTCCCCCCAAATCCAGTATTTTGTTTCTTGGCAGGAAATGACTGAGGAAACCCTGCACATTTCATCTCAGGGGGCTAAATTGCCATGCCCTTTAAGCTGTGACCTGTGTTAAACTTATCAATGGCCTGCTTTAAATATAATTTCTGATCAATTGGGGGCATTGATTTATTTTCCAATCTCCTTCCACTTCCATCCTTTCCAAACCCTGAGGAGCCTCACTTCTTCCCGGCCAGCAATGGCCTCATGGAACGAAACAGATAGGATGACTTGACAAACTAAGCAGCTGAGCTGAGGTGTCTGGCGGAAAGAATGGCGGGACTTGTTTTGCTCTCCTTTAGTGGTTAAGACGCTCACCACGAGAATGACAAAAGGTCCATTTCCCCCCTAGATTGCCTCTGAAAAGAAGGTTAGCATAAAGACAGTTTAAGAGAGCGCTCTATTGATTTTGTTTGACCTCCAAGCACGCTGCAGTCAGTATGATGTTTTCCCTGTTGGGGGTGATTCAGAGGGCCTGAAGATTTTGCTTCTTCAGTAAAAAAAATAATGTTAGGCTGCAGGAAAATTGTCTCACTGGAACACCCTGTGAAATGGTTCTTTCCCCCTTGTTTTTCGGATCCACCTGGGCCACTTTAGTTCACTACAGAGAGAGGGATGTGAAATATAAGTGGATAATTATGATGCCAATTCTTAGCAAAGCCCCCAGTAAAGGTAAAGGTAAAGGGACACCTGACCATTAGGCCCGGTCATGACCGACTCTGGGGTTGCGGCACTCATCTCGCTTTATTGGCCGAGGGAGCCGGCGTACAACTTCCGGGTCATGTGGCCAGCATGACTAAGCCGCTTCTGGCGAAACCAGAGCAGCGCACGGAAACGCCGTTTACCTTCCCGCCAGAAGATAAATACCTTCCTATTTATCTACTTGCACTTTGACGTCCTTTCAAACTGCTAGGTTGGCAGGAGCAGGGACCGAGCAATGGGAGCTCACCCCATTGCGGGGATTTGAACCACTGACCTTCTGATCAGCAAGCCCTAGGCTCTGTGGTTTAACCCACAGCGCTACCCGCGTCCTAGAGCCCCCAGTACAGCTTGCCTAATGAAAGTTCATGACATTGTGCCGATAGCCTTTTCCAAACTCATGCCAGGCTGCTATCATGTAGAAAACAAAGAACAATGCAAGAATACAACCTTCTTCTTCTCAAACAGCATCTGGGAACGCAACTGTCAAGGGCTTGTGCTTTTTACCAAATCAGTTGGGTGCAAACCTACTCTTTGCTTTTTTGCTTTTAGGAAATACTCACTGGAGCTTGCCACATGATAGACCTGGTATCTTTCCCCTTCCCCTCCCCTTCCCCATCATTATCCCTTTCCTGTGTACAATAACCCTCCTAGGATCCACTCCCGGTCTTATTAAATTCCCCCTGAGAGTCAGCCTTTAACTGGGAAATGTTTTGCAATTTGCACTTAGTATCCTGCAATTAATCCAGGAATCATCATCATCATTTTTTAATTTTATTTAAAAACCACCTTCTATGGTATATTGGATCGCTACAAAATTAAATTGTTTGGTGCTAGACAGAACCTTTAAATGAACCAAGAAAGAGAGAGAGAGAGAGAGATTTCAGTGGTATGATCACATTTTCCCATCGCTTATTGAAAGGGTGGTTTAAAAATGGGGGAGGACCATCTGAGAAATCATGATACTAGACAAATGTGGCAGGGAGTTCAACATCTGTATGGGAGTATATTGTATTTAAAAATGGGGTATCAGAGTTTTTAGGGGGCTAACCAGGTTGGGGTAGCTGGGATAGCAGGCTTGTTGGTTTTTGAATGTCTTATGTAGATTTTTCAATTTCGTTGTTCTGTATGGGACAATGACAATAAAGATTATCGTATTGTATCATTATCATCATAATACCCCGCCCATCTGACTGGGTTGCCCCAGCCACATAATAAAACGTTAAATATTTTTTAAAATTCTCTATACAGGGCTGCCTTCAGATGTCTTCCAAAGATTTTGTAGTTATTTGTCTCCTTGGCTCAGGGGTCACATAAATCCATACCCTCCAACATTTCTCTGATGAAAATAGGGACGTCCTAAACAGGACATTCTGGAAAAACGGGACATTCTGGGATTAAATTGGAAACTGGGACAGATTCTGTAATTTTGGGACTGTCACTGGAAAATAGGGACACTTGCAGGGTCTGATATCGCAACAACTGTTTGTGGTTTCTTTTTCATTTCCTTCATAGCTATAAAGGCAAAATATAACAGCGCAACACAAGATAACAATTAGCTTACACTTATGAAGGCTTTTGGGACGGGGGTGGCATTGTGGGTTAAACCACAGAGCCTAGGACTTGCCGATCAGAAGGTCGGCGGTTTGAATCCCCGCGACGGGGTGAGCTCCCGTTGCTCCGTCTCTGCTCCTGCCAACCTAGCAGTTCGAAAGCACATCAAAATGCAAGTAGATAAATAGGTACCGCTCCGGCGGGAAGGTAAACGGCGTTTCCGTGCGCTGCTCTGGTTCACCAGAAGCGGCTTAGTCATGCTGACCACATGACCCGGAAGCTGTACGCTGGCTCCCTTGGCCAATAAAGCGAGATGAGCGCCACAACTCCAGAGTAGGCCACGACTGGACCTAATGGTCAGGGGTCCCTTTACCTTTATGAAGGCTTTTGGTTAGGCAAGTGATGTTGGAAGAGGCTGAGCCTCAGTGGTAGAGGTAGAGCATCTGCTTTCCATGGAAATAGTTGCAGATTTAATCCCTGGCATCTCCTGGGAAAGACCCCTGGCTGAAAGCCTGCAGAGCTGTTGCCATTAAGTATTGACAGCATTGAGCTATTTAGACCAAATGTTTGACTTGGGGTCTGTAAGGCAGCTTCCTTCCTAGTCTCTAGGTGTGTCCAGATCTGTTGTGTATGGGTGCCACTGACACTTGGATGAGTGGTGTGCAGTCCACAGTAGTGCATGTTTCCATGTGGAATGTGCTACAAAGATTCCTCTTTTAGTCTTGTTAGGAAAATGCTTTACTCTGCAAATAATTAGTAGAACCCGTACTTTTTTAAAAAATGTTTAGGGGTACTCTCATTTTGACTCACCATTTTATAGTTTAAATCGGGGGGAAATAAATACAGTAAATACAACGAAACTGACCAATCACCATGCTAGATTCCAACTCCTACTTCACACGTTAAATGCCAGTGTGGTGTAATGGTTAAGAGCGGTGGACTCGTAATCTGGTGAACCGGGTTCGCTTCCCCGCTCCTCCACATGCAGCTGCTGGGTGACCTTCGGCCAGTCACACTTCTTTGAAGTCTCTCAGCCTCACTCACCTCACAGAGTGTTTGTTGTGGGGGAGGAAGGGAAAGGAGAATGTTAGCCGCTTTGAGACTTCTTAAAGGTTAAGGTAACGGGACCCCTGACCGTTAGGTCCAGTCGTGACCGACTCTGGGGTTGTGGCGCTTATCTCACTTTATTGGCCGAGGGAGCCACCATACAGCCTCCGGGTCATGTGGCCAGCATGACTAAGCTGCTTCTGGCGAACCAGAGCAGCGCACGGAAATGCCGTTTACCTTCCCGCCGGAGCGGTACCTATTTATCTACTTGCACTTTGAGGTGCTTTCAAACTGCTAGGTTGGCAGGAGCAGGGAGCGAGCAACGGGAGCTCACCCCGTCGCGGGGATTCGAACCGCCGATCTTCTGATCGGCAAGTCCTAGGCTTTGTGGTTTAACCCACAGCTCCACCTGCGTCCCTTGAGACTCCTTAGGGTAGTGATAAAGCGGGATATCAAATCCAAACTCCTCCTCCTCCTCCTCCTCCTCCTCCTCCTCCTCCTCTTCTTCTTCTTCTTCCATCTGAGACTCAGGAAACACCATGACAAGAAATGAGGCCGCCATCGGGGGTAGCAACGGAACTGACGATTCACAGTGCTAGAGAAGAAACTAAAATTTTTATTTTTAAAAGTTTCTTCTCCCATTAGATTCACAAAATGTTTAGGGGTATGCATCCCCCTGCTTCCCCTGAGTACACCCATAGAACCATTGAGTTGCAAGGAAGCTGAAGGTCACTGTCTGATCCTTGGCATCCTTGCACCGAGGAAAGATCTTGCAGTCAGGGCCAGCAACTCTAAGAGACAACAGTGGCTTCCCCCAATCTCGTGCCTTCCAGATGTTTTAGGCTACAATTTCCACTGTTCCTGACTATTGGCTCTGTTGGGTGGGGCTGATAGGAGTTGTAGTCTGAAACAACTGCAGGGCACCGTATTGAGAAGGCTGAATTAATCCATGATCGTTATAGGCTGGCAAAAGCAGATGGAGGACAGAAGCAAGACAAGGCTAGATGCCGCAAGTAAACTAGTGGAGATCTATCCTGCTGGAGCTGTGGTGTGTGTGTGTGTTGGGGGGAGAGGGCTCCAAAAACATTATATGGCCAATCCCCTATATCACTTACAAGCAGACTACTTTCCAATCCCCAATAGGTCTAGCTGGAGAGCAACTAGAGTCGACCTTCCGAAGAACAAAAGCCAAATTACCTCAGTCGCATGGAACCAAGTGGTTCAGCTCTGCAAAGTTTTGGCAGGGAGCGACTTGCTTCCATTCAGCTCTGCCAAAACTCCTTCTGCCGTTCTCTCTGGACATGTGCAAAGAGAAGCAAAGCAGGTCTCTCTCTCTGTTGCACATGCCCTTTTTGGAGCGTGCAAAGTGTGGCTGCCCAGGAAACCATCTTGTCTGCTCCAGGCTTCTGCCTGGTTTCTGTGCCAAAGAAATGAGACATACAAGGTGGTCCTGCCTTGCCTGCTCCAAGCCCCTCGTGTTGTGGGCAAGGTGCCTGCTGGCCTCGCTAGACTGGATCGGGGCACCTGAAGTTGCATCTTACCGGGTGTCTAAGTGGGGTCAGCATCTAGCACACTGAAGCTGCTGTGTTTTCAACGCTTGCTTGTACATCGGACGCAATAGGGACATGTGAAGCAAACCTCCTCAGTAGAGATGGACAGCTTATTTCTGGTGCATCTTAATTTCTTATGTGCGTGTTCATCAGCTCATTCCATTCCTGCATTTATCTGCAAACAGTCTGCATGAAAATTCAAATTTTAATATACATTTAATATACCTATCACACGCATCCCTGCTTAATCTGGTATCTAGGTCCTAACAGCTGATGGCCATCTTCAGACTCCCTGCTCTCCTGACCCTTTATCCTCCAACCACGCTTGGACCATGCAGTCCTTCAAAGGACTGCCCTCTAACAGCCCTTCAGATAGAAGGCTGTCCTCTGTAAAGAAGGCTACACGGCCACCCTAGCTGCAACTGAATTAGCTGCAAGGGAAGCAGGGAACCCAACATTGCAGGATGTCCCTATACAAATTAGAACTGACCTTTTTGCCCTGCAAATTGCCATTTCCTGACCCCAAGCACTAATAGGAAGCACATTAGCAGCGCTCTAGAATGCCACCTGTGCCTATGAGCCAGTTCATTCCCCAGCCAGTGTCCAAGGGATAGCTCAGTCGATGGAACATGAGTCTCTTGATCTCTGGGTTGTGGGTTCGAGGCCCATGCTGGACAAAAGATTCTTGCATTGCATGGGGTCAGACTAGATGACCCCTGTGGTCCCTTCTAACTCTACAATTCTATGATCTGTGATTTAGTTCTTGGATAAGCTGCAAGTAAGAGGGAAGGAAGCTGGTAATGCTTCTGAATGAGTGAGGCCTGCAGCATGGAGAGCCTTAGAACTGCGGGAATAATAATAATAATAATAATAATAATAATAATAATAATTTTTACTTATACCCTGCGCTCCCCAGCCAAGACTGGGTTCAGGGAGGCTAACACCAGGTATAAAAACAATTGATTGAAATACAACTTAAAAACAAGATTAAAATACAGCATTAAAATGCAACCTCATTTCAGTAGGAACTCAAAAACTTTTTGGGGGACGAAAACGTCAGGTCTTCACCAAGGCCAACTATCCAAACTGGTCCTACGTGGGCCAGAAAAAAGCCAGGGAAGTTCCATCACAGAAGGAGAAAGGAAAAAGAAAAGAGGGGGAGGGGATCAAGTTGATTCCAAGCCAAAGGCCAGGCGGAACAACTCTGTCTTACAGCCCCTGCAGAAAGAAATCAGATCCTGCAGGGCCCTGGTCTCAAGAGACAGAGATTCCACCAGGCTGGAGCCAGTGTTGAAAAGGCCCTGGCTCTGGTTGAGGCTAATCTAACTTCCTTAGGGCCCGGGACCTCTAGGGTGTTGCTATATATGGACCTTAAGGTCCTCCGTGGGGCATACTGGGAGAGGCAGTCCCATAGGTATGAGGGTCCTAGGCCATGAAGGGCTTTAAAGGTCAAAACCAGCACCTTAAAACTGACCCTGTACTCCACCGGGAGGCAGTGCAGCTGGAAAATAGGAAAATACTGTGAAGCTTATTAGCTGCCTTGCGCGAAGAATGGCGTGGAGAACTTGCAATGTACACAGCTTGCACCAATAATTCTTGCAGAGAGGGGAAATACCGCCAGATGGAATTGCCTGTCTGCACTCTTGATCACGGGGATGCGGGTGGCGTTGTGGGTTAAACCACAGAGCCTAGGAATTGCTGATCAGAAGGTCAGCGGTTTGAATGCCCGCGACGGGGTGAGCTCCCGTTGCTCGGTCCCTGCTCCTGCCAACCTAGCAGTTCGAAAGCACGTCAAAGTGCAAGTAGATAAATAGGTACCGCTCCGGCAGGAAGGTAAACGGCGTTTCCGTGCGCTGCTCTGGTTTGCCAGAAGTGGCTTAGTCATGCTGGCCACATGACCCGGAAGCTGTACGCCGGCTCCATCGGCCAATAAAGCGAGATGAGTGCCGCAACCCCCAGAGTCGGGCACGACTGGACCTAATGGTCAGGGGTCCCTTTACCTTTACCTTTACCTTTACTCTTGACCACCAGCAGCAAGAGATCTGCCAGTCGCTGATGCTCTTTTTTCTTCACTGTACCCAAGGAGGAAACTGACATCCTAGAGTTGTAGGTTGTGGCTGTGAAACAGGAAGGCTGGAGAGAGTCCTGGGGGCGGGAAAAGTTCACTAGGTACCACTGCCTGCCATCCCTCTGCAAAAAGAGTAATTTGAGATGAGTTGGTTGATGTACGCGGAGTGAAGAATGAGGACTGTAAGACTGTGCACACTTACTTGGAAGTATGTCCCATTAAACCAAGTGAGGGATAAAGGTAAAGGTAAAGGTACTTCTGACCATAAGGTCCAGTCGTGGCCGACTTTGGGGTTGCGGTGCTCATCTCACTTTATTGGCCAAGGGAGCTGGCGTACAGCTTCTGGGTCATGTGGCCAGCATGACTAAGCTGCTTCTGGCGAAGCAGAGCAGCGCACGGAAACACCGCTTACCTTCCTGCTGGAGTGGTACCTATTTATCTACTTGCACTTTGATGTGTTTTTGAACTGCTAGGTTGGCAGGAGCAGGGACTGAGCAACGGGAGCTCACCCCGTCGCGGGGATTCGAACCGCCGACCTTCTGATCGGCAAGTCCTAGACGTTGTGGTTTAACCCACAGCGCCACCTGTGTCCCTGACACCTATGTGTAGGAGGTCCTTTTTGGGGAGGTGGGAGTTTTTCAACTCTACGGCTGTTTTTCAACTCTGAAGACTCTAAGGCTGCAATCCTGTATACACTTACCTGGGAGAGTAAGCTCCATTGAAGTCAATGGGGCTAGCTCCTGAGTAGGCATGCATCAATTGTCCTGCAGATGTTGAAGTTGCTACCATTACAGCTGTGGACGTATACTACGTGCATACAGACACACAAATAATTCTGGTTGTGTGTCTGTTTAGGAATGAGATTGTGATGTGCTAGAACTTAAATATCTCCTTCACCTCCTCAGAAAAATGTAAGCAAAAGTTAAATAAAATTACACAACAGATTATATTAATGAGAGGGGTAGACCTACACTGCTCTGTGTTCTTCCCCAAATTTGCTCTGGAAGATGGAGAGAACTTCTGGAACACTGTGGCAGGTCGTGGGATCTGAAGAGGGGAGGAAGGAGCAGCAAAACTGCCCACCCTCCTAAGGAAGCCTCCACTGAACCCAAAGGCCTGTATTTTAATTTACTTTTGCATCTGCTTGTCGTAAACAAAAGCTGTTTCTCATTTTTAAGGAGGTAGCAAAAATATCCACCCTTCATTGTGCATAGTTTGTTACCGTCTGTCTCCCACCCTGTAACCATGCGTACCTGAATTCCAGATCCACAAGAATCTTTCCTGCTGGATTCAGCAGCATAGTGCAACCTTCGTTTCAGGATATTTCTCACTTTGCTGGGGGAAGAAGAAGAAGCTACAATGAGCTCCTTTGAGCAAATATACAAACATGCATATTCCCACTCGTAAAATGAATCATCATAATTTCAACTTTTATTGGAGGGCACAGAGTAATAAAACCTGCTCACCATACAGAGCAAATAACATCTTTTTATATTAGGCACAGCTTGTAATCTGAATTCAACCAGTGCTTTTTAATGTTCAACAAATTCCTCCAGATTAACTTCTGCTTGGAGCACTCACAAGCACAACAGTGTGACCTTGAAGAGGCTCCCTTTTGGACAGTGTCGAACCTGGCGAGATTGATGTGGGAAGAGAATACAGTAGTGCTGAAATCTCTCCTTCTTGGCCACTGGAGAAGAGCAGCCAGTCACTGAAGCTCCAAAGATGGATTGGCAACGTGATTTTGAGTAAATACAAATCAACCGAACCGCTGGCCAGGAGTCGGACCATTTTGAAGATGGAAAGTCAATATGTTCCCATAATTTGGGTTTCTCCGTTTTCGTTATTTATTGTTTTCTCATATATCACACATCTTCTTTGGCTTTCCCTCTAGCAATGAATCTATAAAAGACATGCTATTTAGTAGAAGTGCTGGAATATTCTAGATGTGCCTGGATTTTCTGCTTGTATTGTGCAGGTCATGGATGCCCCAAATGGTCCATGTTGCTTCTGAAAGGGATTGGTCAGGATGAGACCTGACCTTGAGGTCTTTATCCCCAGAGATTATGACTTTCTATTTATAATATTTTCCTTATCTAAGACAATGGACAAATATAGGCAATAAGTTTATTAGTATAAAATGGAAGAGATGGGAAGTCATTCATTTATGAGGAATATTATGATTTTTAAATTACATCTTTTTTCTTTTTTGTGTACAGTAATACTTGTCGATCTATGATCATAATAATTACGAGCATACTCTGAAATCAAGAATACAGTGGTACCTCAGGTTACATACGCTTCAGGTTACATACGCTTCAGGTTACAGACTCCGCTAACCCAGAAATAGTGCTTCAGGTTAGAACTTTGCTTCAGGATGAGAACAGAAATCGTGCTCTGGCGGGGCAGTGGCAGCAGGAGGCCCCATTAGCTAAAATAGTGCTTCAGGTTAAGAACAGTTTCAAGCTAAGTACGGACCTCTGGAACGAATTAAGTACTTAACCTGAGGTACCACTGTATGTATAATTGGAAGATGTAAAGTTATGGTGTAAAGATATAATAAAGGAAAAACTAAAAAAAGGAAGAGATTATGACTTTCAAATGAGAATTGGGCCCTCAAAATCTAGCAAAGCAAGGCATATTAAAATGGAGCAATGTTCAATGTGTCTGGTCTGAGCAGGACATATGGAACAACAAACTCTGGACCAAATCATACCTCTTCAAAACAGACACAAAATAAACCAGGCTTCTAATATGCACATGTTTGTATGCAGTTTTACCTGATGTACACATCTTTGCAAAGCAATTTTCTTAATATAATGAATTTGTGTATGGTATTTCCACTAAGACGCATTTATACGCAGAATTTACTCTACCATATGCATTTTTGTATGCATTACTGGACTGGAGAACTGCATTGCAAAATTCAGAGACGTGTGGATCTCGTAGGGCGGTTGGGTTTTGGTTTGCATATTGCCTTGTAAGGTGTGCATTAAGTAAGTTTATCTACAAATGTGAACTAAATTCCTGTCCACCATCCCTATTCCCTGCATCTTCTCTTACATCCATTTATGTCTTATGTACACTAGAGCGAGCAACTGAAATATCAGATGATGGAGCTATATGTTTATATGGATAAGATTTCAATATGTAGGCAATATAGATTCTCTCACTTGTTCGTAGCCTGCAGGTTTTATTACTCCCCACAGACTTTATATAATTTTGGCATAGCTCCCTCTTCATTATGTCATGATTAAGGAGTGGATGCAAGGTCATTCTATCATGTATCGTTGGAGTCAATGTTTGGATTGTAAAAAAAAAGGGGGGAGCTGTGTTTGGATATATTTCAGCAGTTCTATGGGCTGTATTGCACCTTAGGCATTTTCTACACCCAGAAAGTCTGTTTACGCTTTACAACAAAGGTGGCATACCTTTGGCACTCCAGATGTCGCTGCATTACAACCCCCACCACCCCTGAATGTTGGCTATGTTTGCTGGATCTGATGGGGTTGATGGGGTTGTGTGCCTCCAGACTGTCTTCCCAGAGTGGTGCATGCTCTAGTTATCTCCCGCATGGACTACTGTAATGCGTCCTGCATGGGGTAACTGTGCCCCTGAAGGACCAGGTGCGCAGCCTGGGAGTAATTCTGGACTCACAGCTGTCCATGGAGGCACAGGTCAATTCTGTGTCCAGGGCAGCTCTCTCCCAGCTTCATCTGGTATGCAGGCTGAGACCCTACCTGCCCATGGACTGTCTCCCCAGAGTGGTACATGCTCTAGTTATCTTCTCCTTGGACTACTGCAATGCGCTCCACGTGGGGCTACCTTTGAAGGTGACCCGGAAACTGCAATTAATCCAGAATGCAGCATCTAGACTGGTGACTGGGAGTGGCTGCCGAGACCATATAACACCGGTCCTGAGAGATCTGCATTGGCTCCCAGTACGTTTCCGAGCACAATTCAAAGTGTTGGTGCTGACCTTTAAAGCCCTAAATGGCCTCGGTCCAGTATACCTGAAGGAGCGTCTCCACCCCCATCGTTCACTGAGGTCCAGCTCCGAGGGCCTTCTGGCGGTTCCCTCATTGCAAGAAGTGAGGTTACAGGGAACCAGACAGAGGGCCTTCTCGGTAGTGGCGCCCGCCCTGTGGAACGCCCTCCCTTCAGATGTGAAGGGAATAATCTTATCTTTAAAAGACATCTGAAGGCAGCCCTGTTTAGGGAAGTTTTTAATATTTAAGGCTGTATTGTTTTTAACACTCGATTGGAAGCCGTCCAGAGTGGCTGGGGAAACTCGGCCAGATGGGTGGGGTATAAATAAATTATTATTATTATTATTATTATTATTATTATTATTATTATTATTATTTGGAGTTCAGTAACACCTGGGACCTTGCAGGCTAACCACACCTGCTTTAAAATCCAGCCATTTTTTTACGTAGCTGTTTGATTTGTTTGGACTTGATTAGATTTCTGTGCCGCTTACATGCAATAAAAAAACAACATGATAGAGCAGCACAAATACAGCCTAAATTATACGAAATGTTCAACAAATCAGCAGTGAAACGATTATAATCTACAAAACACTGCTAATAAAGCAACAAATAAAAAATAAGCTAAAACATCACAATTAAAGCAAAATTTGTATTATATTATTAACAAATCAATATGGTATTTATGTACTCATGGCCACCCCCAACCATTCTGTATGGGAAACCCAGAAGTGTGATAGCATTCTGTCCTCTTGCGATTCCCAGCAGCTGCCATTTGGGGAAATGGTGTAGAACAAAACCATCTTCCAGAACGACACCATAGGTTGTGGTGGTTTGTGAGGATATAAGAGAAGAGGATTGTAAAGTACTTTGGATATTGCAAGTGATATAGGAAAGAATGATGGGAAATAAGAAGCAGTTAATTATTTCTAGATCTAGAGCTGACCTGAGCATCAGAGTCTGTTTTCAGATGGCAACTGGGTACAGACTGAGGAAATGTGTGCGGCGTTGAAATGTGGGATGTTCTTGTTCGGAATTCCAACTGGCCAGTTGTGCTGTCCATTTCTTGCTTGTCCCTCCCTCCCATTTCCATTTCCTCCTGTCAATAGTCGGTTAGCATTCTGTGCCCATTGACCACGCCCAGTTCTTGTTAAGCTCCTCCCCCATACTTCTTCAATCTTTGCCTGCTGATTTCTCCCCCCTTGTGTGTGGATGGCGCCACTTTTGCCACACGAAGACTAACCCTCGGAGAACGAGTTGACAGTTCATAAACAGCAGGGGGGGGGGGGAGAAGTTTCTCTGAAGTGCCATGTTTTCTCAGGAGTAAGCCGTTGGTGGTATGCTGGTGGTGGGCGGGAACGAGGCCAGAGGTGGGCAAGGCCAAAGCATGTACTTTAGCTCGCTCTTTCATCCTTTATAAAAGGTAAGGAGACCCCTGACCATTAGGTCCAGTCGTGGCCGACTCTGGGGTTGCGGCACTCATCTCATTTTATTAGCCGAGGGAGCCGGCGTACAGCTTCCGGGTCATGTGGCCAGCCTGACTAAGCCGCTTCTGGTGAACCAGAGCAGCGCATGGAAACGCTGTTTACCTTCCTGCTGGAGTGGTACCTATTTATCTACTTGCACTTTTATGTGCTTTTGAACTGCTAGGTTGGCAGGAGCAGGGACCGAGCAATGGGAGCTCACCCCGCCGCAGGGATTCGAACCGCCGACCTTCTGATTGGCAAGTCCTAGGCTCTGTGGTTTAACCCACAGCACCACCCGCGTCCCTCCTTTCATCCTTTATAGCTAACAGCAAACGTGTTTTTGATGGTGGGCTCAGTCCTGCACTCATGGAGAGCAGGCAAACAGAGAGGTTTCCACATGGTCCTTTCATGTTGTTGTTTAGTTGTTTAGTCGTGTCCGACTCTTCGTGACCCCCTGGACCAGAGCACGCCAGGCACTTCTGTCTTCCACTGCCTCCCGCAGTTTGGTCAAACTCATGCTGGTAGCTTCGAGAACACTGTCCAGCCATCTCATCGTCTGTTGTCCCCTTCTCCTTGTGCCCTCCATCTTTCCCAACATCAGGGTCTTTTCCAGGAAGTCTTCTCTTCTCATGAGGTGCCCAAGGTATTGGAGCCTCAGCTTCAGGATCTGTCCTTCCAGTGAGCACTCAGGGCTGATTTCCTTCAGAATGGAGAGGTTTGATCTTCTTGCAGTCCATGGGACTCTCAAGAGTCTCCTCCAGCACCATAATTCAAAAGCATCCTTTCATAGCCCTACTCTTTCCAGCTGCTACTCTTCTGAATGTACCACAGCATGGCATCGCCATTCAGTTGGGTGTGTGAGGAGGCCCGTCTGCACCCTATTGCCAGCACCCAGTACCTCACCCTTCCCCAAGGCCCCATGGTGCAGAAGGAGTGTTGAACGCAGGCAGCATAAATGGCATGTGATCATTTAAGGTGAAGGAACACCCTGGTTGCAACTGAATGGCCCTGCTGAGTCACTTGGAAGAGAAGCGGCGTGCCACACACCGAGGCAGAACCCTAAAGCTGGGCTGGCACCAATATTATCCACCTTCCGGTTACTTCTTCAAGACGTTTCTCTTCTGCCAGGCATTTCAAGTTATGATTTTTATTGGGCTGTGCTGGGAAAGATGGAAGGTAGATTGTGCTGGACTGTTTTATTTGAATGCGTTTCCTCGGTTTTTATTGTGTTTTAAATTGTTGTGACCCACCCTGAGATCATCTACAATGAAAGTCGGGACAGAAATTGTATAAATAAGCAAATAATAGGGCTCTGTGGGAAGCGTACCACACCCTCCTCTGGGCGGGTGCAGAAATACACTCTCTTGGGATGGAATATGCAACCCAACAGAGACCAGAATAATTGGATGGCGATGCGGCGCTTAGATTCGGCTGGGAAATGTGTTTTCATGGAGCCAGTTTTTCTATCTAGGCAGACGTACCGAGGCATCCCTTTTGATTTAGCCCAAAGAGGCGAGATGGAGTTATTTGATACAGACAAATCTCAAGTCATTTTGTTTTGCAGTTTCCTGTTACTCCCTCCTAATATCTTTTCATTAGCTTTCTGGTTCCCATCCTCTCACTCCAGGGAAATCTTTGAAAGATAATTGGCATCACCACCATCAAGTCTTCCTCTGACTTAATGTTTTCATAGCTGGACTATCGCTTTTCAGCACTCATATAGACATCCATATACGTATAATCCCTTTCACCTAGATGTTTAAGGAATTGCCCTTTTCTCCTTCTCCAGCGGGAGTTCTCAATGAAGTTGAGGTAAAATGGACCAAATATGAGGAAAGCTTGCCAGCAGAAGATTTTCCCTTGTAAGGGCAGAACCCCAGTTAAAGAGATGGTATTTCTTCTGCAAGATCCCCCACTGGGAATCTAATTAAGATAACTACCTACATGGAGAATAGGCTGATGAGCTGTTTTCTTAAATTAAGAAAAATAACCAGACATGTGACCTGGTTATGTCATTGGTTCGGACATGCAGTGAGCCGTAGCTTGCTGGCACCAGAAGGTGGTACAGCTGGGCTATGAAGCCAATATAGGATCCCCTGCCCAAATAACGGAAAATGCAACATGAGAGAACTCCTCCAAAATTAGTAATGAGTGGGCATTTCATGGCTGCTTTAGCTGAGATTCCTGCATTGCCAGGGGGTTGGACTAGATGACCCGTGGGTCCATTCCAACTCTATTTCTAGGAATAGGATTAAAATTAGGACCCATTTTTACCCTACCCCTTTTTTACTCTTGGCACTCATTTACAGCGCAACCCTAACCATGTCTACTCAGAAGTAAGTCCTATGGAATTCTATGGGGCTTACTCCCAGGTTAGTGGGGATAGGATTGCACCCTGACTAATGACTGAAGATTGTAATGGGAAAACCTATTGGTGTTTCGCAACTTTCTGACTAGTTGCACGACCTTAGCCAGATCTAGCAGAGTACACGCAGAATCACGGAAGCAATTGGCGACTTGGCTGCAGACAGGATAGACGAAACAGGAAGCAGGAACTTGTAGTTAGGTGTTTATTATATACAGTGGACTATTTACAGGAACAGAACACGGATCTTATGCTAGCTCTCTCTGACACGACTCTCAACTCTCACACTGAACTACTGAAACACTGAACTCCAGAACTACCAGTTAGTAGGCCATTAATTATCACTCCCTTGAGAGAGCTTGACCAATCAGGGAGTGGTCTCCATGCCTCTGTTATCACCAGGCAGACTTACTCCTTCAGATTGCCTTCTGGCTGTCTGCCAAACCTTAACTGACTCTGTGTGAGTAGCTACACGTACACAGTTTCCCAACAGATTGAACTGAATAGGCCCCATTTGCTACGAAACCAAGGCTTACCCTTGCATCTACCTCCATTTTCCAACTGCCTCTTGAATAGAGCATGAAAGGATAGCCCTAATGCTGCTTTCCTAACACCAGGTAAAGTCTCCGCGTGACATCACCACTTTGCACTTTGCACAGTATCCCATATGGTTAGCATTACTCAATTAGTTGCAACTAAGTCCCATAAAACAGAGGCTGGCTTCTCAGAAAAATAATCTGCCGAACGAGAAAGTGCTTATATGAAGACACAAAGGGGTGGGACAAGTGCAAAGGAAGAGTCCTCCATAGCCTTACTTGTCTACACAGGGTTTAAATACCTGGCTTGAGTGTTGAAAGACTATCACTTCAGCACTCTTGTGGCTCTGTCCTTTTTTAGTGCCACCTAATCTAGCTGCTTCTAGTCTGGTGCATCAAGGCTTTGTGTCTGAGTGCTGAGTGGTGGATTGCAATGCGTAAGTAGGAGCTGCAGGAAATCTTAGAAGTGCTCCCTCACTTCCTAACAGGAGTATTCCTGTTCAGGTTCGTAGTCAGCCAACCATTTATTCCTCCACAATTCTCCATTCAACACCCATCCACCCCGCCAAGTTTCCCGTTGTTTCCACCAACTGACAGTTAACGGTCCGTGGCCACTGCTCACGCACAGTCTTCACTGGGCTGCTTTTTAGGGTGGGTTTTCTGTGTGCGGTCTCCCTTAGAGTTTCTTTTTAAAAAGACTCTTTTTGCATATCTGCATGCTTCAGAGTTTTCCTGAGCATTGCTGATGCCTCCGCCTGACTTCTTGATGGTGCCATTCCGGCTACAATTGAAATACTTTATTGTCACTTGCACAACTTGTATACAGTGAGATTACACGAGCACCCCCCACTCAGCTCTCTTAGTCTTAATTCCCCTCGTTTACTGACGCACACCCACCAAACCCGAAAGTCAGTTGCCCTGTTGTCTTTTCATTCAGCAGCCTAACAGCCCATGGATAGAAGCTGTTCTTTACCCTGTTGGTGCGACTGATCATGCTTTTATATCTTCTGCCTGAGGGCACAAGATCAAGAAAGTGCCGGCCAGGGTGTGAATCATCCCTGAGGAATTTTCCTCACACTCCTGAGGCAACGTTCTTCCGCTATTTCATCCAGCGGATTCACGGGACAGCCCATAATATCTTGTGCTGTATTCACCACCCTCTGTAGACACTTCCTATCAGTTGATGTCAAACCAGCGTACCACACCATGATGTAGTATGAAAGGACACTTTCTATTGTGGACCAGTAGAAGGAGATCATCAAATGTTGACTGACATTCGCAATACAGTGGTACCTCAGGTTAAGAACTTAATTCGTTCCGGAGGTCCGTACTTAACCTGAAACTGTTCTTAACCTGAAGCACCACTTTAGCTAATGGGGCCTCCTGCTGCCGCCGCACCGCTGGAGCACGATTTCTGTTCTCATCCTGAAGCAAAGTTCTTAACCTGAAGCACTATTTCTGGGTTAGCGGAGTCTGTAACCTGAAGCATATGTAACCTGAAGCGTATGTAACCTGAGGTACCACTGTACTCTGAGGAGATGGAATCTGTCTGTTGACATGCCCCACCTGAGCTTGTTGTTAGAAGGAGCGATTTGCAGTTGTTTTCGTTCTTTACTAGAAGATGATTTCAGGGCAAAATGAAACATATCATTACAGTCACATAGAACCAAACATGGTCAACCCCTTCATCCAATGAAATGTTCCCTCAGGAGGGGTTGATTTTTGCATTAGGAAAAGGCACATAGCACGTCCCTCAAAGCTTCACCTCTCCGCTACTTTTACCTCAGCTGATCTGAGGCCCTCATATTATCTTACAACCAGGGACGGCCTGTGTGAACGAAGCGAAGCCTTTTGCCTCAAGCAGCAGATCCGACCCCTTCCCTACCGGCTCCCCGACCCTGTCATTGTGCCATTGCCAGCCTCACTAAGGCTCCCTGCGTTACTGACACAGTGCTGTAAATCTTTCTGCTGTGCCCATCATCGTGGCAGCATGGGCACAGCAGCAAGTGAGTGTGCAAGATGCCGTGATGGGGCTGGCAGAAGCGTGGGCGTGATGCCGGGTTCAGGAAGTGAGTAGGGTGGGAACTTAGACCTGTGTTTTCCCTACAGCAGGAAAATGTCTTAAGTCTGCCCAGCTCACCAGGCCCTGGATGGATGAGCCAGCAGCTAAGCCCAACTGGGAAGGTGTGTTGTGCTAAGCGCTCTTTGCCCTCTCTATGCTGGCACACATCCCATTCTCCTAGAACAGGCATGTCCAACAGGTTGATCACGATCTACTGGTCGATCGTGGGGTGATCCTGGTCTATTTTAGGTCCCTGAGCGATCAATGTTCAATGACTCTGGCTCCCTTAAAAGAGCTCAACAACTCTGGTCCATCTCCAGATCCATGGGTAGATCACTGCCAGTTTTTGTTTTTTTATACTTCAAGTAGATCGCAGTCTCTACTTGACGTCCCTGTCCTAGAAGAAGAGGGCATTGCAAGCATCAATGGGGCCATTACAGCTTCAGTACATGCCGCTGCAGGGCAAAATGTAGGTCTTCAATTCGCTGTGATGAACAATGAAAGGTGGTACCTCAGGTTAAGAACTTAATTCATTCTGGAGGTCCGTTCTTAACCTGAAACTGTTCTTAACCTGAAGCACCACTTTAGCTAATGGGGCCTCCTGCTGCCGCCACACCGCCGGAGCACAATTTCCGTTCTCATCCTGAAGCAAAGTTCTTAACCCGAAGTACTATTTCTGGGTTAGCGGAGCCTGTAACCTGAAGCAGCTGTAACCTGAAGCGTATGTAACCCGAGGTACCACTGTACAATACTTTTCCCATTCTTTCTCCAAAGCTTTACAGTGGTACCTCGAGTTAAGAACTTAATTCGTTTTGGAGGTCCGTTCTTAACCTGAAACTGTTCTTAACCTGAAGCACCACTTTAGCTAATGGGGCCTCCTGCTGCCGCCGCACCACTGGAGCACGATTTCTGTTCTCATCCTGAAGCAAAGTTCTTAACCTGAGGTACTATTTCTGGGTTAGCGGAGTCTGTAACCTGAAGCGTCTGTAACCTGAAGCGTCTGTAACCCGAGGTACCACTGTATTAGGCATTGCAGGTATAGACTGTCTTAAAACATCCATATACAAAAAAATTAAAATACATACAAGGAAGCAGCCATATAAGATACCGTATATAGTAACATAAATTTTCATTGGAGTGTCTTTCCACTAAACCGTGCCGTTCACCACTCTAAGAGATACTGTTGACAGAAACTCAGCCATCCTTGCAGTTACCTCCTGGTTAATATCAGACAGGTAGAATCTGATATTTTAATTGTGCCATGATGTTAAACTACCCAAAAAATAAACATGTGTTTATGTAGCTGGTTGTAGTGTGGACATGTTCTACAGTGTCTGGTACATTCAAATAACATCCACAATGTCTATCATTTCTAGGGATGTTTAAATATCTGCCCTTAACAAAATCTGAGGGGGAAAATCTTCAGCTGGGCTAACAAGCATGCCCTGCTGGAATGATAAACTTTGAGATACGTATAAGTGATCCTGTTATTGGCTGCATTTAAACCATAGAACTTGGGGGAACAGATTTTATTTAAAGCTGACCCAATGTTTCATTTTTCAATATCCCTTAATCTATTACAACACCAATGTTTTTTAAAAATAGGCAGTTAAAAATAAATATATCACAATATCTATTTTAAGAAGTTTCCCCACAGGCTGGGTGGTAGTTTGGGTAAGGTGATCAAGCCTTTGGAAACTAAGCCTTATGAGGAATGGTTGAGGGAGTTGAGTAAGCTTAGCCTGGATAAGAGGAGACTAAAAGGTGATATGATAGCCATCCAACTATCTCAAGACCTGTCACATGGAGGATGCAGCAAGCTTGTTTTCTCCTGCTCTGGTGAACCGGGTTCGCGTCTCCGCTCCTCCACATGCAGCTGCTGGGTGACCTTGGGCTAGTCACACTTCTCTGAAGTCTCTCAGCCCAACACACCTCACAGAGTGTTTGTTGTGGGGGAGGAAGGGAAAGGAGAATGTTAGCCGCTTTGAGACTCCTTAAAGGGAGTGAAAGGTGGGATATCAAATCCAAACTCCTCCTCCTCCTCCTCTTTTTCTTCTTCATTAAGGGGCATGAAAGGCGGGATATCAAGTCCAAACTCTTCTTCTTCTTCTTCTTCAGTCGTATCTTGGATCCTGAACACCCTGGAACTCGGACGTTTTGGCTCCCGAATGCCGCAAACTCAGAAGTGATTATCCTGGTTTGCAAACATTATTTTGGAACCCAAACATCCAATAGGGCTTCCGTGGCTTCTGATTGGCTGCAGGAGCGATTTGGTTCTCGAACGTTTTAGAAGTCGAATTGACTTACACAACTGATATGAAATTATACCAGCTTTGAGGAGATCCAAAGCTTGGGCCCAATTTCATGCCATGTAAAATGCAGAATACAGTGGACGCTCAGGTTGCAAACGTGATCTGTGAGGGAAGCACATTTGCAACCCGCAGTGTTCACAACCCGCAGCGCTGCGTCTGCGCATGCGCGGGTCGCGCTTCTGCGCTTCTGTGCATGCACAAAGTGCGATTTAGCGCTTCTGCGCATGTGCAAGTGCCGAAACCCAGAAGTAACCTGTTCCAGTACTTCCAGGTTTGGCACGGTACGCAACCCGAAATGGCGCAACCCGAAGCATCTGTAACCTGAGTTATGACTGTAATTGACAAATAATTTATCTGCAATCACTCTAACCCCAGCAAATGTTTCCATTGTTGGTTTATTCCTTTTGCCCTGATCCTGATGGGTTTCAATAGATGACAAGATTGGATCTCTAACCCATGTGACAGCCTGGCTCTGGTTACATCCCATTATCATTATTATGCTTAGTTATTTGGGTGCCTAGGAACAAGTTGGCACCATGATTCAATATGGTGAACTCAGTTGTATTTCCTTCTATGTAAGCAAGTTCATAGTTGTGGTCTTGGAAATGTTATTCTAAATCTTTCCCTTTAAATACCTTGCCTTTTGCCTTTAACACCCATTGCACGGTGTCTACTAGTCCTTGGTTTTTGTGTGAATGAATGTTGTTTGCTGTTTCTACCTTGAGCCTTGCCTTGACTAAATTAGTTCTTGTTAGCAGAAAAGGTACAGTCACAGCATTTTTTCAGCCTGCGCAAGTAGGAGGAAAGCTAATTTTCATTTATTTCCAAAAAAATTATTACATTATTTTATTAGCTCTTTAAAATTTATTTAAATTCTTTACTTGAAAAAAGGGGGTATCGTATTTTAATTAGTAACAGTGTCAAAAGAGAGCTAGATTAATTATTGGAAATAACGCCATCCAGATGGTTTTAATTTTCACAGCAGGGAACCAACATCTTTTTAAGGTGATATTTTTCAAATTAAAATCAGCCTGGGTATTACTCATACTTGTTTTAGTTTGAGGGTGAGGTGATGTATCTTGTAGTTTTGAAACTACCCAGCTTTCATGGGAATGTTTTGGAAAAGGGAGACAAATGTGAATTTTAAAAGATGCAGACCTGCTTTACATATATGATTGAAATCCACCATTTGGCTCAGGATGCAATGGGCGATGGGAAACCTTTTTGTCGTTATGCTTTGTTGTTGAATCCCTAGGATAAAGTTCACTGAAAGTTGTTTTTATCTGACAATCAACATTATGCATAGCACAAAGACTGTATTCCCTCCTCCCCCTTGACATATGAATACAGAAACATGAGAGGACAGAAGCCATGAGAATAACAAGAATACAAAGCTGCCTTATACTGTCTACTCTGGCAGGCAGAAGCTCCCCTGGACCTCTGGGAGATGTCTTTCTCTTGGGCAAAGGTCTTTTCCTGCTCCCTGAGAACCTTTAACAGGAAATTCTGGGGGTCAACAGAACATGGGATCTCCTGGAAGCACACCACCTGCTCTGCCACAGGCCTGTGGCTCCCCACTCTCTGCCCTCTTACTAGGGCTGGACCAAGACATTTTGATGCCTGAGGTGTTGGGTGATTGACAGGTGCATAACCCTGCCCACCCGACAAACATGGTCTGCAGGGTGTGCCCGAGATACCGTATTTTTCGCTCTATAAGACGCGCTTTCCCCCTCCTAAAAAGTAAGGGGAAATGTGTGTGCGTCTTATGGAGCGAATTCAGGCGGGAGGCTCTGCTCAGCGCTCCCTTTAAGGAGCCCTGTGGAGTGTGTGTGAGGCTCTTGGGGGCTTTTCCCTGAGGAGGGTGAAGGACTGCCCTTCTCCCTCCTTAGGGAAAAGCCCCCAAGAGCCACACACACAGTCCGCACGCTATTTAAAGAGCGCACAGCTATCCATAAGCCAGGACAGCCAGCGGGATTGCTGTGCTGCGATCCCGCTTGCTATCCTGGCTTCTGGGATTCAGAATATTTTTTTCTTTGTTTTCCTCTTCCAAAACCTAGGGGCGTCTTATGGTCTGGTGCACCTTATAGAGCAAAAAATACGGTGTGTGTCCCTTGATCTATCCTATCCCAACCAAGGTGCCACCTGAGGCAGGTCATAGTACCTTGCTGCTTCTAACCCTGTTCTTTCTTATTAGTACAGTCGTACCTTGGAAGTCGAATGGAACACGTTCCGGAAGTCCGTTCGACTTTCAAAACGTTCGAAAACCAAATCATGGCTTCTGATTGGCTGCGGGAAGCTCCTGCAGCCAATCAGAAGCTGTGGGAGCCCCGTCGGACGTCCGGGTTCCAAAGGAACGTTTGCAAACTGGAACAATCACTTCTGGGTTTGCGGCGTCCGGGAGCCAAAACGTCCGAGTTCCAGGGCGTTCGAGATCCAAGCTACGACTGTGTTCTTAATATTTGTTACATTTATATAGTTTCCTTCATCCGTAGATCTTATTGGTGGTGCCAAGCGGTGTTAGAACAGCAGCATAACAAGGTTTCTCCAGGGTTGTTGTTTTTTAAGTACCCCCCGAAAAATAGCACTGGTTTTGCCCACCAAGCTTCCCCCCTTTTATTTAGTTCCTTCCAACAGGACCTATAGTCAGTAGGACTTGCTTTTGTGATGTGGAGCCTGAAGGCAACGTTTGCCAGGCAGAGGCGTTTTTCATTTTATAGAAATAATGCAACATATTCCAAACTCTACAGGGTTCCGTTGGCTGTCGTGGTAGCCTTATAGCCCTATAAAATTCCAGTTTTATAATGCAGCATATGGGACGCAGGTGGCACTGTGGGTTAAACCACAGAGCCTAGGACTTGCCGATCAGAAGGTCGGCGGTTCAAATCCCCGCAATGGGGTGAGCTCCTGTTGCTCGGTCCCTGCTCCTGCCAACCTAGCAGTTCAAAAGCCCATCAAAGTGCAAGTAGATAAATAGGTACCACTCTGGCGGGAAGGTAAACGGCGCTTCTGTGCACTGCTCTGGTTTGCCAGAAGCGGCTTAGTCATGCTGGCCACATGACCCGGAAGCTGTACGCTGGCTCCCTCGGCCAATAAAGTGAGATGAGCGCTGCAACCCCAAAGTCGGCCACGACTGGACCTAATGGTCAGGGGTCCCTTTACCTTTACCTTTAAGCTTTGAAGCAGGGGCTGGGTAGGAATTTTTCCATTTGGCAGATTGGCTTTAGGCACTTGGTTTTTGCCTACCTCCTTAGCAATCGCCACAACTTTGTAAGGTTTGGCGGTTAGGCATTGGTTTATAGAAATGTGCGGGAGGGGAACTGTGGCCATCACCTGCCCCTCCAGAAACAGGGTAAAGGAATTTGGGGGTCCTGGATCTTTTCTGAAGTCCGCTTGAGGGGCTAGGGCCATGCCAGGAGCACAGGAACCCCGGGGTGAGCTTCAATTGATCTTCACCGGTGTTGCTCCCTCGTTTGGTGTTTACCCTTTCAGACTGTCAGCCAGAGAGGCAGGAGTCAGTTATAGTACCTGACCAATGCCTAGGCCAATACTGCTCAATTTGTTTCATAATCAATAAAGTTGTGGCCTAAATTTTGCCCAAAAACTAAAATTATGTGTCCGTTTGAAGTTATTTACTTGGGGGCCTCAGGGCGCAACATAGATGCTCTGTCTCACCTCACAAGATTATGTGAAAATGGGTATCTTCTTCTTCACTCATTCGCTCTATGACCCGTCTGGTAAATGCCTGTTTTCTTCTTCTTCCTTTCCAAGCCCAGCTTCTAGTGGAAACAGACACATTTGGCAGTCAAGTCCGGATCAAAGGGAAAGAGACAGACTTTTACCTTTGCATGAACAGGAAAGGCAAGCTAGTAGGGAAGGTAAGTGTTTTCTATTAATTCATTTGTAATATGAGCATTACCTTTAGCAGTGACTGCGAACCCCATAATGATGTGTTCTGAACTTTGCCTGTCAACCCCAAATGAAAAGCAGGACTTGAGGAATGTGGAATTCTTAAAGCATTCAAGCCTTTACTTTAAAAAAAGGGGGGAGGGAGAGAAAAAGAAACCCCCCCTAACCCATAAAATTAAGTACTGTGGCTAACCACTGGGGTTTTATTACTGATTTCTTTGGGTACACACAGGTTTCCATTTTACAGTTGCATAAATTGATAAAAGATGTGTGTATCTCTCCAAAACAATTGAGAGCTTGCGTTACATGATATAAATCTCTCCTACCTTGGTGGTTTAAATAAATAAATAAAAAGGCACACAGGCATACATAAAAGGATCTGTAGTCTCGGTTTTTTGGATTTTTTTGGCGATCCCTGAGTGAAGAGTAAAAATAAAATGCCATAAAGTTAATATTGCAATCTTGAGATCTTATTAAGGATGGGCTTCGTGGTTCTAGCGTTACAGAAATATTTTGTTACCTTTGATCCTGCCCCCAGCAGATGCATGCAACAAATGATATAGCATTTGCCTATGGAGCTGAGCACCTTTCCTGGTATTAGATTTAAACGAATTCACTTGTTTTTGTCAGTTTCACTGTTTCCCACACACCGGCATTGTTGGCAAGCCTGGAATTTGACATAAACAGAGGAGGGGGGAATTTTTAAAAATGCCCTCCTTGGCTACTACAGTGGCACCTCGGGTTAAGAACTTAATTCGTTCTGGAGGTCTGTTCTTAACCTGAAACTGTTCTTAACCTGAAGCACCACTTTAGCTAATGGGGCCTCCTGCTGTCGCCGCGCCGCTGCTGTGCGATTTCTGTTCTCATCCTGAAGCAAAGTTTTTAATCCGAGGTACTATTTCTGGGTTAGCGGAGTCTGTAACCTGAAGCATATGTAACCTGAAGCGTCTGTAACCTGAGGTACCACTGTACTCTTAGGATGCCGTATAGCTGGCTCTGTAATGGTCAAAATGCTTTTGTAGGTGAATCAGGGCCGGTCGGTCCATGAGGCAAGGTGAGGCAGTTGCCTCAGGCGGCAGATCTGCCACTGCTTGCCTCTACAACTGCCTTCTCTGTAACCTGAAGAGTCTGTAACCGGAGGTTCCACTGTACACAGAATTAAAACTTTTAGCATTGCCATCATGGTGAGAAAAATAAAAGGTCAGGGGTAGAAGTGAATTTATTTTTGAATCAAGAAAGGCCTCGGACTGCAAACTACATTCCCAAATAGAAACCAGGTGCCAGAGCTGTTGCAGTGGGATGTTATTGGCTTCTGAGAAGACAGCTGTGTCTCACAGTATTGAACCCGGCAGCCTATTCTCATGCCAGCTGGACTAGCTATGGGCTTTAGAGGCGATATGTACAATCAGTGACCAGCAGTGGCCATAGGATTTTACTGGTGATGCTTTATCTATTGTTAACGCACAAACCTCCGCTGGCTTGTACCACTGCTGTTATACCCTTAACATCTGGGGTACCTCTGATTCGAATCTGGTTTTGTGGGGCACCTCTGCTGCTGCTGCTTGCGTGATGGGCAAAGGTCAGAAAACACCCTCCATCCAAACAAATGAAAATCAGGGTTCTAGCCAGACTTTTGAACACCATTCTGGAGTCTTTCAGTGAAGGGAGGTTAAATATTTTGCACAATAAAAGTTTGGGAATGGCCAGATTTCCTTATGCCCTATGGTCTCATGATGTTTTCAAGTTACTTGTATACCGTATTTTTTGCTCTATAAGACTCACTTTTTCCCTCCTAAAATATAAGGGGAAATGTGTGTGCGTCTTATGGAGCGAATGCAGGCTGTGCAGCTACCCCAGAAACCAGAACAGCAAGAGGGATCGCTGCTTTCACTGCGCAGTGATCCCTCTTGTTGTTCTGGCTTCTGAGATTCAGAATATTTTTTTTCTTGTTTTCCTCCTCCAAAAACTAGGTGCGTCTTGTGGTCTGGTGCGTCTTATAGAGTGAAAAATACGAAAATTGAAACACTTGTTTCCAAGTTTAAAACTGGAAATGGGGTGCTGTATGAAGTGTCCAGGGGTAACATATTCAGCTACAAACTAGTGGAATAACAGCTGGTGTTAGTATAGGTTAGCTGTTGCGAAATGCAGATCAGAGGACACGTGGCTTTAGAAATGGAAGGAATTACAACATTTTAGTTCAAAGTCTCCAAAGTGAAATCTTTTAATTTCATTATTTGAACCCCAGCCAGGGTGTAATTCTAGTTTTTAATATAAGTGGAAGGTTTTGTTCCTTCCATGTGACTTTTTAACGGTGTCAAATTATAAAATTATAAGCCTGAATTGTGTGTGTGTGTATCACATTAGATTATTTTTCCTCCGCCTCCCCTTATCCTACCGCAATTGCTGACAAGTTCATAAAATACATTGGCCTGAGGAAGAGGGTTACTGTGTGAACATTCCATTTTGGAAGGAAAATCTCCCCTTCCAGATGCATTGCCCATTATTAACAGCTTTTTTAAAAAAAGAAGAAAAAAGAGAAACAAATATTAGCGATACCAAAGGTTATGTTTTTAATTAGTATCATGGTTTCAGCTCTTTTTGTGGCAATAGCTTGAGTAACTGCATTTTTAATATACCAAATGCTTTCTAAACAGCCAGTAAACCCCTGGATGCAAGTTTGTGCCTGTGTTATGATACAAATATTTAAGTCTACCCTGGGAGCGAAAGAAACCCATAAAGCTCTTTTGCAATCACCCCGGAGTGTTCGCTTGCCAATAATGAAAAACTGCGGGCTGTGATTTCCCTTCCCCTCCCTCACATTTCCTATCGACTTACTCTGTGTAACTCTTAACTATATACCAACACATGCCATCTGGCTTTCTTCTCTGTGAACATCTTTGGACGCTCCCCCAGTGGAAAACCTGGTTTGAGTTTAAAATCTTTGTTTCGTATAATCATCTACAAAGGGTATTACAAATGAGAGCAGGTTGTTGCTATCCTCAATTTGGGACGTCTGACGAAAGTTAACCGTTTCAGAAACAGGGGGTGCTACCTACCTTGAAGCTTGCTAGACTGAGTACCCAGGTGTGAATTGTTGGACCTCAAAGGGCTTTCTTTCTTTCTTTCTTTCTTTCTTTCTTTCTTTCTTCCCATCTTTCCTTTGTCGAAGCTAATTTACATCTCCACCAGCTCGCTCTTCTGTGCCAAGCTTTCCAATGGAGCCGTCTCAGGATCCTGGAATGTAATCTCCTTGGAGTCTCTCGCCCCCTCACCCCCCCGTTCATTATTGTTTGTCACTTCGCAGCTCGATTTGGCTATAATATTACGAACAGGATTCTAAATCTGTTTATTGTATGTTTGTGTTCCGTGCATACACACAGCTGGTCTACATTAACGGAAAAATGTAGCCAAATCAGCCAACGTAGCAAATATAGCTAGTGTAGACAAGGCTAATAGTTTTAAACATGAGCGGGCTACTCAAGGTCATTTCGTTTATTCCAGTTTAAATGGAGGCAAGCCTGTCTGCACTGCCCATTCCCCCTCTCGCCAATATTGAAAACATGCATTTAACCCATCCCTCTAAGTTTTGATTTTCATGTTGAATTTTGCATTATTATTTTTTTTAAAAAAATCTTTCAACACACATGCAAAATACAGGAAAATTGCTGGAATAATTGTTACCCAGAGGTCCTAGGCTCAGAAAAAGCTGGGCAAAACCCCCAAGGGCTCTTTTTAAGGCTGCACAGTCCCTGGGTTCAGTCTGTATGGAGGGTTTTTCAGGAATATCCTGCTGGATGGTCAGGAATAATATATTCCTTACTTCTAGCAAGTTGTGTCTTCTCTGTAGGACTTGACCATCACTGGTTAACTAGGTGGGGGCTATTCTGGAATGATGGGCTGCTAATCAGATTTATATGATCCACACCCTCTGCTAATAATCTACAGTATTCAAATATCATAGAAGCTATGGCCTTCCTAGAATTTTGGGACAGGAGACTAATCCCCCCCCTTTTCTTTTTAAAGTAGAGCTCCTGTTTAGCTGAGAATGCCATCAACCCTATGATAGGCTAACATGTTCAGTTGCTAGGGGCCATGTTCAGTTGCTAGGGGCCATGGATGTGTCTAGGACAGGCATAGGCAAACTCGGCCCTCCAGATGTTTTGGGACTACAACTCCCATCATCCCTACCTAACAGTACCAGTGGTCAGGGATGATGGGAATTGTAATCCCAAAACATCTGGAGGGCAAAGTTTGCCTTTGCCTGGTCTAGGAAGTTTGGAAAGGGAATGCAGAAAACCCAAAAGCATCTTGGAAATCACTGTACTAGATAAATCCAAATTGCCCTTCTCCAAGGCAAGGGAGAAGCAGACCAGGAAGGAAGCAACACAGATTCAGGTTCAACAGCTCAGTGGAGCAGGCAGCTGGAGCCCTCCTAAGGAACAACCTCACCAACCAGCCAGGATGCCAGGGGCACTTATTCCTCTTTTTCTGAGATGCCAGAGGATTGCAAAGCTGACATGACTCATCTGAATGATTCTCGGAAATGTATAGTTCCCTGGAAACTATATTAGACCAGAATGCTAGGCTCCAAGGAAAGATAGGGTTTGGTGGTGCATCAGAACCTGCACTGTTATACCATCAGTTTGGATCTGGTGGTGGGTGGTAGGAGCAAGTTGTCTGCCTTGGAGCTGTCCGTGGTGCTGCAGTTTATCTCCTGTTCTGATATCTAGTATCATATGAAACCTTCTGTTTCCAGCTGTCCTTCTTTGACTCCCTCACAGCTAATCAGCACTGAGTTGCTGCTGCTTACTACAAATTGTGTGTCCCATGTAGCTCCACTTGGTCCCCAGAGGACTTTGTTCCGCTCCTGCAGGCATCAAATGGCCAAGAAAGGACACGAGGAAACCTTCAGTAGCTCTGTAGCAAATACAGTCGGTAGGCTGTGACAATACACTAGGTTCCTTTGGGAGGAATGGTGGAATAGAAATGTAATAAATAGCAACAGGTTTAGTAGTAGTAGTAGTAGTACCAATTTCACCACTATATTTTAGGTAAGCAGGTTGAGATCTAGAAGGAGAAGCATTGTTGGCTGAAAAACTAGAAATCAGACCTTGGATATCTCTCAAAGACACTAGTGGATTATTTGGACAATGGACCTTTACTGGCTAGCTCTCCAAATTTACTAAATGGAATAAAAACACCCCAAATATTGGTGCTTTCATAGGTAGCAAGTAAGTAATTTGGGAGGGAATAAATAAAAGGGTTCCCTTTCCAGCACAATCATTTCCATTGGAATGACCGTATCAAGGAACTTACAGACTTTTCTTCTAGTTTTCTGGTTGTAGGGGTTTGGGGTTTTTTTTGGTCTTGCTAACTTCTTTCACTCATCTATTTTAAAATATAATGCTAATATATATGAAGGAATTGCATTTACATTATGCAGCACACTGTTCCCACGCCAAATTAGCTCCCTAACTTTTCCCATATCTGTTCAAGATTTCTTTAGAAGCCGCAAGGACTTGAAATTCAAACCATCCAGGAAATCACCTTAATATTTTCATTATTTTTTGAGATAACTTTGGAATTTTAAATGTTTTATTCTTTCCACCCTTCCCTGCATCTTTCATGAGCACTTTCCCCCCTGCTCACTTCAAGGCCTGAAGCACATAAGTCACTCACTTTGCATGGTCTGAACTTGAACTCACTATACAATGAAAACAGATGAAGCAAGGTTTTTGACTGGGAAACTTGAAGATTTTCTGGTGAGATAACTGCTTTCCAAGCCAATATACATTTAAAGTTACCAGAGAGTTGCTACAGTAATACCAGATGGTGGGGATCTCTGTAGTTTTGGAGGACCACAAACAAATTGTTGCTTGATGCCAAAGACTACGCTGGCTAAACTTTAACACTCACTCCTGCCAGAAGCGTTCGTCGAAGGGTAATAGGGATTTGGGATTGTTTACATTGCAGCTTTAAAATGGAGGCTATTTTGCAGTGTGTGTGTATTAATACAGAAAGCTTTCATTATGGAAACCCAAAGAGCAATCATCCCTTGGAAAGGAATGACCATGATCTCCTGCTTAACATGGTTGGGTCTACTGATGTCTGTGCACATCAAATTAAAAGGTAAAGGTAAAGGGACCCCTGACCGTTAGGTCTAGTTGTGACCGACTCTGGGGTTGCGGTGCTCATCTCTCTTTATTGGCCGAGGGAGCCGGCATACAGCTTCCGGGTCATGTGGCCAGCATGACTAAGCCGCTTCTGGCGAACCGGAGCAGCGCACGGAAACGCCGTTTACCTTCCCGCCGGAGTGGTACCTATTTATCTACTTGCACTTTGATGTGCTTTCGAACTGCTAGGTTGGCAGGAGCAGGGACCGAGCAATGGGAGCTCACCCCGTCACGGGGATTCGAACTGCCGACCTTCTGATCGGCAAATCCTAGGCTCTATGGTTTAACCCACAGCGCCACCCGCGTCCCTTACACATCAAACTACACGACACTGAATAAATCATTTAATATTGCCCAGTAACAAAAGAACCCCCCTGCTTCCTGATCAAGGTGATAGGAGTGATATCTTTTCAGCTTTAGAAAATGAAGGGTTCTTTTAATTATTATTATTCACAAAGAGAAGGAAGGAGTACTGAGTGGAAAGGACAACATGGGAGAAGGTGCCCCTTGTTTCACCAGATGCGCGATTTCACATTTGGATGTTCCTCATTTTAAAACAGTGGTTCCCAACCTTTTTTTTTGCCATGCTCCACCTAACCATCTCTAAAATCCTGATGCCTGACCCCCTGACATATGTTGTTGTTTAGTCGTTCAGTCGTGTCCGACTCTTCGTGACCCCCTGGACCAGAGCACGCCAGGCACTCCTGTCTTCCACTGCCTCCCGCAGTTTGGTCAAACTCATGCTGGTAGCTTCGAGAACACTGTCCAACCATCTTGTCCTCTGTCCTCCCCTTCTACTTGTGCCCTCCATTTTCCCCAGCGTCAGGGTCTTTTCCTTTTTTTTAAAAAAAAATATTTCTTGCTTTTAAAAGGAAAAAAGACAGAAGAAAAAAAACAAAAAAGAAAGAAAGAGGGAAAAAACAAAAAAACAAAAAAACAATACAATACATAAACAATACAATACATAAACAATACAATACATAAACAATACAAAACACAACCTAAACCCATTAAGCTAAACACATTTATTTCATTCCCTTGTTTCCTAAACCTCCTCTCACCTCCCTTTTTGTGTTCCACTTCTTCTAGTTATTTCAGCAAATCCTTTCTATCTTTCTCTATTCTCTATCAAATTATAAATAACATTTTTTTTAACCTTATTTTAACATTAAAGCTAAAATACTTATATATGCTTAACTCCTTATAACATTTCTGCTAAATCCAGGGAGAGGAGTTGATGGAAGAAGATTGGAAAATTTAAAGTTTATATATAGAAATATCGCAAAATTAATGAGTGATAGAAAAATGGTGGATTGATATTTTATGGATTTAGCGTCAGGGTCTTTTCCAGGGAGTCTTCTCTTCTCATGAGGTGGCCAAAGTACTGGAGTCTCAGCTTCAGGATTTGTCCTTCCAGTGAGCACTCAGGGCTGATTTCCTTAGGGCTTGAATAACTTAGAGAAGCTATGAACTATGCCAAGCAGGGCCCATGACATATAATTCTTATTATTCAAAAAGTGATCTCCTATTCACTTGGAGAAAGCCTAAAGGGCCATTAACTGTTAATAACTCATTCTCATATTGCCCTCCCTTAAAAATCAAATTGCCCCCCTGTGGGGCGTGTGCCCCATGTTGGGAACCATGGTTTTAAAAGCATCGACATCACCCAAAACCCAAATACTGGGGTGAAAATTCTAAACCTGTGACTCTTCCTCTACACATAAAAATACATGAGTGAAACATATATTTACAGCCATTTCTGGTAACAAAGAGACCAAACCACTGAAAAGCAGATACAGGGCTCCCTCCCCATTTTCAAAGTGTGAAGCAACTCGTAGTTACACCTCAATAAGTCTGTCAAACTAGAAACGATAAGTGTTCCATCTCCGAAACTAAATGTGGTTGCAAAAGGCATATATGTCTTCCTAGATGAGTGAAAGTCTAGGAAAGTTAGAGAGAACGATTGGAGGAAAAACACCAGGACATTTTGCATAGATTCACATGATACTTTGTATGGCTCAGTTGTGAATTCGCTGGGGAATCTATTCCGTTATGATGAAACACTTTAGCTTATAATTTGATTTTGGATGCGTAAGTATGGCACTAATGAAAGGAAAGCCCTACACACACACACCTGGTCAAGTAAAGATTCAGGTAGGTAGCCGTGTTGGTCTGACACAGTCGAAATATATATATATATATATATATATATATATATATTGTCCAGTAGCACCTAAGAGACCAACTAAGTTTGTGCTGGGTATAAGCTTTTGTGTGCAGGCATCTGAAAGCATCTGAAGAAGTGTGCATGCACATGAAAGCTTATACCCAGAACAA
>JAXCMG010000070.1:494934-508028 GCA_034642415.1 Podarcis siculus | reverse complement strand
TAGATGTAGATGTAGATGTAGATGTAGATGTAGATGTAGATGTAGATATAGATATAGATATAGATATAGATATAGATATAGATATAGATATAGATATAGATATAGATATAGAGATATAGATATAGATATACTGGTAAAGTAAAATGCAGCTCAGAGAGAGGTGCTTCCTTCCTCCTTTTGTTTCCAGGAAGTTTCCTGCGTTGGGGCCTCATGGTCCCAGATATCTCTAGCAATTTCTCAGAGGGTTTTGGATACCCTTGCTTGTAGGAACCACTAAGGTAAATGGGGTATGCATTGCCATACGTCAAATGTGGATGCAGCCTGGGTTTTCCATTGCTTTCAATGGGATGTGTGCCTGACTCCACACCCGAATGCACATTCCGTAATGATTTGTCAACCTTCTGGGTAGCTTGCGCAAGCATTTTCCTTCCCTAGATTGTGATTTCAATGCAAATGCAAGAATTCAAAACAAGTTGTTAGAAATGACTGCTGAGGACCAGCCCAATGCCAGCTGACTTAATCCTTCATGGTAAAATTAGCTGAGCATTTATTTGAGGATGTTTTCAGGACAGACTATTCTGCCTTGGAGCAAAGGGCTGGACTAAATGATCTGTGGAAGTCTTACATCCAAATCAGTGTTCTTGAACCTTGGGTCAACTTTGGGTCCCATCATCTCTGACCAATGGCTAGGCAAGATGGGGCGGATGGGAGAGAGGTCTACCCAAGGATTTTCATGCAAGGAACCTTACATGAGGTCCAGTAGTGAGGGCCTTCTGGCGGTTCCCTCACTGCGAGGAGTGAAGTTACAGGGAACCAGGCAGAAGGCCTTCTTGGTAGTGGCACCCGCCCTGTGGAATGCCCTCCCATTGGATGTCAAGGAAATAAACAACTGTCTGACTTTTAGAAGACATCTGAAGGCAGCCCTGTCTGGGGAAGTTTTTTTAATGTTTGAACTTTTATTGTGTTTTTAATGTTCTGTTGGGAGTTGCCCAGAGTGTCTGGGGAAACCCAGCCAGATGAGCAGGGTATAAATAAATTATTATTATTCTCTCTTTTAAATAAACTACCTCTTTTTAAGGGACGCGGGTGGTGCTGTGGGTTAAACCACAGAGCCTAGGATTTGCCGATCAGAAGGTCGGCGGTTCGAATCCCCATGACGGGCTGAGCTCCCGTTGCTCGGTCCCTGCTCCTGCCAACCTAGCAGTTCGAAAGCACATCAAAGTGCAAGTAGATAAATAGGTACCTCTCCAGCGGGAAGGTAAATGGTGTTTCCGTGCACTGCTCTGGTTTGCCAGAAGCAGCTTAGTCATGCTGGCCACATAACCTGGAAGCTGTACGCCGGCTCCCTCAGCCAACAAAGCGAGATGAGCGCCGCAACCCCAGAGTCGGTCACAACTGGACCTAATGGTCAGGGGTCCCTTTACCTTTACCTCTTTTTTGTATTTTTGGACAGGATTTGGTGCAAATTGCAGGCATGGCCACCCTTTCTGAGGGGATGAAGCCTGACATATTTCAAAAAGATAGGGCAAACTTTACCATTTTACGGAAAACAGAAATCACATTCTCTCCCTAGGTTTTTAGGGGGGCAGCTGAGGATATGTGGGATATTTGGGTAAGAAACCTTCCAAAGTCCAGACAAAGAAGTAGATCACCCCAATTGCCTAACTAGGTACTATGGAAGACTACCCTGAATATCTCAGATTTGCCTCGTTATTTGGGGGACACACAGAGCCAGTGCACCCCCCAATACCTAGATCAAAATTTGAAATTGTTCAGTTTATTGCAGCATCAATAAAGGAAACATACAAAGCAAGTAAAGGTAATAGGATTTTTCACATACTCCACTGGTGACATTTGAAAAGCTGCAAATCATTCTATCGGTGACTGTAAAATTCAGTGAAGGCATCCATTCTTTCAGGGCATA
The DNA here is from genome assembly GCA_034642415.1 of Podarcis siculus. Classification (NCBI taxonomy): domain Eukaryota; kingdom Metazoa; phylum Chordata; class Lepidosauria; order Squamata; family Lacertidae; genus Podarcis; species Podarcis siculus. The sequence goes on along the minus strand of JAXCMG010000070.1, from coordinate 506,104 downwards.
TAACATTTCCTCTGTTATTTGAGCTGGATTTTGATCGCGTATTTTAAAAATGGAAGTTATTAATGTATATAAACAGTGACCTTTCTGTTGTGGTTGAATTCCAATTTGATTACTCTGCCAGGTAGGTAGTTTTAAAAATGTTACAAAATGTCAATCTGACATGCAGTAGAACACACAAAAAAGTAAATATTTAAGATCTCTGCTAAGCTGTTTTATATTATCTTCAGTTTGTGCTGTCTTCAAAGCGCTTCAGATTTTGCCGAAAGATACTGGTGGCAGGTATACTGAGGGTAGGAATTTCGCTAACTCAGCCAAACCATGGACACAATTCTCTTCCCATTCCGACATCTCATGGTCCTTATCTGAGCTCCATCTTCAATGAACAGGACTTTTAATGATATCAGGGGCAGCTTTTCACATCAGATTACTGGAGGCAATAGAAGGAGCAGATCAGAAGGGAGACTTTTAGCACATAGAAGTGAAGTGGGCAGACTTCAGGCTTTCCAGATCTGCTTTGGGGTTTTTGTTTCTTTTGTTTTTTTACCAGAACCACATGATCTACCAATAAGGGCCAGGCATAAAAGCTAGAATTAATGAACAGGGTGCCTTAGAGTACCGTATTTTTCGCCCCGTAGGGCGCACCTAGTTTTTTTGGGGGGAAATAAAGAATAATTTTTTTATTCCCCCCCCCCGGCGCGGGGCTGGGGCGGGGGAAGCCCGAGCTTCCCCCGACCCCAGCCCCCAGAACAGGCTGCTATCCGCAAGCCTAGGGAGCCCAGCGGGAAGTCGCGCTGGTCTCCCTAGGCTTGCGGATCTCTTCCTGAAGCCCGGGGCGCGCTGAGCTCAGCTCTCGACAAGCCGTGGGAGGGCTCCCACGGCTTGCGGAGAGATGCGCGAAGCCCGAAGCCTGGGGTGTGCTGAGCTCAGCTCTCCACAAGCCGTGGGAGCCCGTCGCGAAGTCCTGCGGGCTCCCAAGGCTTGCGGATAGCTTCCTGAAGCCTGGAGAGCGAGAGGGGTCGGTGCGCACCGACCCCTCTCGCTCTCCAGGCTTCAGCGAAAGCCTGCATTTGCCCCATAGGATGCACACACATTTCCCCTTCATTTTTGGAGGGGAAAAAGTGTGTCCTATAGGGCGAAAAATACGGTATATCCTGAGCCTTAGGAATTTGTTTTCAGTACCAGAACTGAACTGAGCTCATTGTCATTCCACACAGAAGTCTGTTTCTGGTTAGCTGCCCTCATTTCAGCACTCAACTGGGGGAGAAGTCATTTTGTTGTTAAACCGAAACCCTTGCTGATCAGCTGAAGACCTCCCTGAGTCCTACCAGTTGATTCCGATCTACATTTAGGAGAACTAACAGTAAGAGGTCCAAATGAGGCCTCAGTTGTGTGACCTCAAAAATGGGGCTAAACATCTGTCTGTGCAGCCCTGCTGTACCTATTTTGCCTTAGAGTGGTAGTGCCTGAATAGGACTTTTTTATACCGTATTTTTCGCTCCGTAAGACGCACTTGACCATAAGACACATCTAGTTTTTAGAGGAGTAAAACAAGAGAAAAAAAATTCTGAACGAAACAGTGGATGTATGATTTTTGTGGTTCATGCTGTGGGCACAGACATGATATGTGATTTGACGTTGAGTTTGGGGTAGCCCAATGCAAAAATCCTGAGGATCCTTGTGGATCCGTGCTTTGTAACCACGTTTTTGCACTATTGCGGCCCCACAAAACAATGGATGCGTAATTTTTTTGGTGCAGGCATAGCCACAGACATGCTATGTGATCTGATGGTGAATTTGGGGTGACCCAATGCAAAAATCCAGAGGATTCATGTGCTTTTACCTCCCCCCCAGGCAGCCTCCTTTATCGCTAGCGTCCCTTATCTCCCTTCTGATCGCTTGCCGATCAGCTGCTCAGCGGCTTCATTTCAACACCCCCTTCCCTCTTTCTAAAAAAAAAAAAAAAAAAGGCACAATCTGCTTTTCGCCCCTTTTCGGGGAATCGAACCCAGTTCACCAGATTACGAGTCCACCGCTCTGAACCACTACATCATGCTGGCATCTGTTCATTGAGTTATTCCCTCTGTTTCCCCCCATTTTTGTTAGAAAACGTGGAGTTGTTTTGTTGTGCCAGTGTGGTGTAGTGGTTAAGAGCGGTATTCTCATAATCTGGGGAACCGGGTTCGCGTCTCCGCTCCTCCACACGCAGCTGCTGGGTGACCTTGGGCCAGTCACACTTCTCTGAAGTCTCTCAGCCCCACTCACCTCACAGAGTGTTTGTTGTGGGGGAGGAAGGGAAAGGAGAATGTTGGCAGCTTTGCGACTCTTTCAGGTAGTGATAAAGTTTGGTATCAAATCCAAACTATTCTTCTTGTGCAAAGTTTTGCGCAAACAGATGGATATTGTGCACAAATGAAGATGGTATCAAACGCCATGATTGTAGGACTCCCCTTGTTTCCCGTTCAAATGCATATTCTGTGGCCGCGTAGCTGTTGCAGTGCCCCTCCGACATCTTTGCTGAGTTTTCTGCCAAGACTCCAGAGTATGCAGCTCGGAGGATTCTTCAGGTTCAGAGGCCAGCATGCTGGAGGAAGAATGCATGCAATGAATAACGCTTGGCGTTCATTCACTGCTAGGGATGGCCTGGCCTTCAGTGCTATGAAGCAGCTGAAAATGCATAGGCCATAGGGAATCTCGATGGTAATATTTTCAGGATTTTCTTGGCATGGAGTCAGACAGCTGAGAACGGAATATTCTTATGACAGTTTGATGCAATGGCTTCATTATGCAAAAGATGTAGCTCCAGATCAACAATCTTCCCTGACACCCACAACAACCTGCCAAGATTTTCGATAGATTTATTAGTTGTTATTACTCTGATGCTGTAGTGAGCTGGGTTTTTTTTTTAAAAAAAAATATATTTTTTAAAAATCGCTTCCTTTCCCCTGAAACATCTGATAATGGTACACAGAACATACTGGTGCTGGTGTAATGTACAGAGAATTTTAGGGTTTGATCCATAGGTACCCCTCTGGACCCAGGAGGTAACATCTGCTCAAGGAAGAGCTTTTTTTGCTTCTTTTCATGAGAGCGTCGTGTGAGGAAAGGGAAACTAGATCCCATTTTGTTTTTCCTCTCAGGGCTGGCTCAGTACATTTTGCTGCCCAAAGCAGCAAATGTTCCCTCTCTCACTTTCCCCCTCAGTCAAGATGCACAGTACGCAAGTCTAGCAGAAAAATCCCACAAGCACTTCTCCTTGGGAGTCCAGATACAAATTAGTTTGCTGTCTTTTCATGTCAGCCCAGATCAGCTACCTGAGGCCACCGCTTCACTCTGCCCAATGGTGGAGCCAGCCCTTCTCCTGCTTTCTGGCCTATATGTGTAGCAGAATGAGGTGGTAGAAACTTGAGGGCGTTGAATAGACTGCAAAACGTTAAGCTACAGTTGAGGAAGCCATTTTTTTTTTACTTTCTTGTTTTTTAAAAAGCACCTTATGATTAAAAGCCAACACAGTGTTTTTCAAACAGAGGGCTGGGATCCAACCTTTCAGGTGGGTTTTAGTGACACATCCTGCCCAGGGCTTCCTCACTTGCCTGATCGACCTCCTAGACATGTCATCACCTTTGGTTGGACCACTGCAAGCATCAACAACTTGCATGGTGAATTAACGGAAGGGACAGAAGGAAGGGGCAGAGGAAGTGTTGAAAGAAATGAGAGGTGAAAGGTTGTTGCTGCCACTGTTGTTGCTAATAAACAGACTAAAAGGTGATAATTACAATTAAAGGAATAAGAGTGTCAAGCTATTATAAGAGGAAGAAATGAATACAAAAGGACCAGGGAGGAGGAATGAAATAACATAGCAGGATTCCGCCCCCCCCCCCCGCACGGTGTGTGTGTGTGTGTGTGTGTGTGTGTGTGTGTGTGATAGGGAATTAGATACAAGTTGAGTGTGAAAGGAGAGTAGGAGAAGAAATTACAGAAGATAGGTAAAAATACTTTGAGAGGCAGGTGAGGATGGGGAGGAAGAAATATGAAACAACTTAGTCTTTTGATCAGCAAGTTCTGCCTAAATTCGGAACAGGGCAGGCTTCTACTTAGCTTGAGGAAAGCTGAGTTTTGGAACCCCTTATCGCAAGGAAAATGCAGTGACAAAGAACGTAGCCATTTCCAAAGATTGGTTAGATATCAGCAGAGAATGATTTCAGCAACTGCCAACTGATTAGGTCTCCATCTGCCACCATTTTGTGCCCCTGAACCACCATTTTGTCACTAGCGGGCCTCAACGATTTTCTTTTTTTAAAAGACATTTTTATTGGGTTTTTTAACATATCATTTCCAACCATCATTTAACATAACTTCTTATCTTATACAATGTTTTAGACTTCCGTCAACAACTTCTGAAGCTTTTCTGTTCTTTATCACTTGTTCTGCGTTTCTTAATTTCTCTGTTACTTTTAATTACCCTTCCAGTAGCACCTTAAAGACCAACTAAGTTAGTTCTTGGTATGAGCTTTTGTGTGCATGCACACTTCTTCAGACACTTCTTCAGATTAGAATTATCAGTTAGGGGTAATTAAAAGTTACAGATAGGTAGCCATGTTGGCAGACCAACACGGCTACCTATCTGTAACTTTTAATTACCCCTAACTGATAATTCTAATCGTAGTCTTTCTTGCAATATTTCAAATAGTCCTCCATACAGAACATCTTGCGGTCCTACTAGCGTTATCTGTTTATTACATTTGCTTTTCAAATAGTTCAGATATTTACTCCAGTCTTCTAAGAATCTCTGATCCCGCAGATTTCAAATCATTCCTGTTAATTTATCTAGTCTATTAATTTCATCTGCCATTCTTCTTTCGTCGGTAATTCTTCTTGCTTCCATTTTTGTGCCATGGGCCTCAACCATTTTCAGCCATCTCACATGAGCCCTGGGAGTAGAAAGTTTAAAGAGCCTGAGTGAGGACATCATAGAGAGGCATGATATTTTTCAATTTCCTTTTTTTATTATTAAAAAAGGTGTATGTGGGGGATTCAAAACATGATTCCTGCACCACAGCCTCAAGTAGTTGGGTCCATTCTACCACTGCAGTTTTTGGCATCTCATTCTGGCCCATGCGCAAACCAGGCCATATCATCCCCATAGTAGCAAGTCAGGCTAAAGTGGAGAAGAATGTAAGCAACACCCATTAACTAAGTAATGGAGATAAGGGTGAAGACAGAAATGCTATTGATTGTCAGGGGCGATTTCACTGTTCTCTGAGGTAGTTTCTTAAAAAACAAACAGCACAGATGGACCTCTGTTTTTTCACCAAACAGAACATTCTGAGAGCAAGTGGCGAGTACGCTGTTGAAGAGAATAAGGCAGGAAGTTCAAATTTCAGCTTGCTAAACAGCTTATGACAGTCCATTATCCCCATCGTCTTTGTTGTTGTTTAGTTGTTTAGTCATCTCTGCCTCTTAGTGACACCATGGACCAGAGCACACCAGGCACTCCTGTCTTCCACTGCCTCCCGCAGTTTGGTCAAACTCATGCTGGTAGCTTCGAGAACACTGTCCAACCATCTCATCCTCTGTCGTCCCCTTCTCCTTGTGCCCTCCATTTTTCCCAACATCAGGGTCTTTTCCAGGGAGTCTTCTCTTCTCATGAGGTGGGCAAAGTATTGGAGCCTCAGCTTCACGATCTGTCCTTCCAGTGAGCACTCAGGGCTGATTTCCTTAAGAATGGATAGGTTTGATTTTCTTGCAGTCCATGGGACTCTCAAGAGTCTCCTCCAACACCATAATTCAAAAGCATCGATTCTTCGGCGATCAGCCTTCTTTATAGTCCAGCTCTCACTTCCATACATCACTACTGGGAAAACCATAGCTTTAACTATACGGACCTTTGTTGGCAAGGTGATGTCTCTGCTTTTTAAGATGCTGTCTAGGTTTGTCATTGCTATCCCCATCGTCTACAATATTGCAATATCAGCATTTGACTACCTTACAGGGCTGTTTGAAAGATTACTGGAAATCATAGCATGGGCATAAGGCTTGGTGATTTGAGGTTTCATGCAACTGTTTAGGTGAGTTTGTAAAAGTATACTGTTTAACTGATTGTTTTCTTAGAAACCCTGGTCCTATCCCCTGGAAATAGAGTGTACGATCCAAACTAGGGTTACATGAAAACAGTCTGCTAAAATTATCCACATTGTTTGCAAGTGGCAAAGTTGCAGGGGGAGGGTGGAAGATTTCACAGATTATGCCTGAGGGAGGGAAAGTGAAATTCCCTTCTCATACCCCCGTCTGCTCAGAAATTTTGGGTCACTCATAATTGAATGTAGCTCTGTTATTCATATTGGCAGAGGAGGAGAGAAATGAAAGGAGAAGGGATCAAGCCCACAGCTTCCTTCAAGAAAATTAAAATGCAATATTAGAACCCGATATTAAAATATCAGTATACCTGAAGGAGCATCTCCACCCCCATCGCTCGCCCGGACTACTACTACTAATAATAATTCTTATTATTACCTATGTTCAAGTGGGGATACCAGGATGGCCATTTCACTGAGCATTCCCCAGGGGAGGACTAAAACTGTCCAATAGTTCAGGGGGAGTTTGATAAAGAAAACAACAATCAAAAACGTGTTTGAAGGTTATTTTCTGAGAAAGTTTGGCCCAGCCGTAACCCAAACCACCCAGGCTTGTTTGCTTCTGCTGCAAGGATGAAGATTTGTTCTGCATTGTTTACCCTGTCCTTTTCTGTATCTTTCAAAACAGCTACATGACACACACATGCCAAATTTGGCTGAGGCCTTTTTCTCCGCATTTTTTAAAAGAAATACCTTCTAAGATGGCTGAATGTTTACATTATTTTTAATAATAAGTCAGTACAACATTGTCACTGCTGCATTTCCTCTGCGTTGACAGGCTGCTATTTCATGTACACTTAGTTGGGAGGAAGGTGAACATAAGTATGCAATTCTTTTCTTTTTTCAAACAAAAACCCTCATGAAAATCCACCAGCATTTAAAGTGTGCATATCTCCTAATAAGGAACGCGGGTGGGGCAGTGGGTTAAACCACAGAGCCTAGGACTTGCTGATCAGAATGTCGTGGTTTGAATCCCTGTGACGGGGTGAGCTCCCGTCACTCAGTCCCTGCTCCTGCCAACCTAGCAGTTTGAAAGCATGTCAAAGTGCAAGTAGATAAATAGGTACCGCTCCGGTGGGAAGGTAAACGGTGTTTCCGGGCGCTGCTCTGGTTTGCCAGAAGCGGCTTCGTCATGCTGGCCACATGACCCGGAAGCTGTACGCCGGCTCCCTCGGCCTATAGAGTGAGATGAGCGCCGCAACTGCAGAGTCGGCCATGACTGGACCTAATGGTCAGGGGTCACTTTACCTTTATCTCCTAATAAACACTTTTGTGTATGCTGTTTTGCCCAACACGAACATTGTGCAATGAATTTTTCTTCATGCAACACATTTTCGTTTTTTATTTTCACTAATATATGCAATTCCCTCACGTATTTGCATTTTTGTAAATGATTTATCTGGCTAGACAGCTGCATCTCAAAATTTGGAGAAGCACACATTTCGAAGGATAGTTATGCTTTGCTTTGCATGCTGTTTCGAGAAGTGTGAATTGGAGCAGGTTGATATTAAAAAGTGAACTGAACTTTCTTATATTCTTTACCTATTCTTTTTGAATTGTATGTAAAAACGCAAATAAAAATTACTTTTTTCAAAAAATGAATTTACCCCACCCACCAAAAAACCAACAACCTCTCAACTTGGGAGTAAGTCCTCATGAAATCTGCACGACTGCCTTCAGAGTAAATGTGGATACCCTTCTGATGGCCCCATAGTTTAAGAGAAATTCTGTCGAGAGTCCTCAACTCAAGGCATTGCTTGGAAGAGAGCATTTGTGCATTCACAACAGACTGTCCTTTGATCCTTCAGATTAGAGAACCTAAAACGTAAAAGCACAGCTCCAAGTAGACCAAATTGGACTATAAAAGGTGAGGAGAGGAGCTGGCCGATTTGCGGAATGTCAATATAAGAGTAGCAAATGTTTCGGCAGGTTTGCCTAGTCTCAGTTCAAGATGTTCCTTGTTTACTACCGGAGAGATAATTAACCAAATGCCCCAGACAAACAATCCAGTAAGTGTTCTAGGGGCTTTTCAGAGGGCACTCGCTCTTTTTCAACTCCGTTTCCTTCCTGTCGGATATGACCCATCAACGTGCGTACTTTATCCCCATTATAGATATCCCTCATTACAATGTTGTAACATAAAGTCAATGTTATCTTGCTTTTGTTTAAAAAAAGTGGCAGCTGTATAGGCTTATCACCTCATTGCCCGGTAGCAATTGAAAAAATAACCCCTTTCCAAAAACAATAACAACAACCAAGACTTTATTCTCTGCCAGCATTGAGGTTGTTCTTCTGAAACAATGAATATATAAGAGGTGTCAGAGAGATGTGATTGCACATCCCCTAATACGGATTGGCCATGTTCAAATTATAGGGAATAATAATAATAATAATGTAGTTTTATTTATACCCCCATCTGACCAAACTGCGGGAGGCAGTGGAAGACAGGAGTGCCTGGCGTGCTCTGGTCCATGGGGTCACGAAGAGTCGGACACGACTACACAACTAAACAACAACAACAAATTTATACCCCGCCCTCCCGAGCCAAGGCTGGGCTCAGGGCGGCTAACACCAGGCATAAAAACAATTGATTGAAATACAGTGGTACTTCGGGTTAAGTACTTAATTCGTTCTGGAGGTCCGTTCTTAACCTGAAACTGTTCTTAACCTGAAGCACCACTTTAGCTAATGGGGCCTCCTGCTGCCGCCATGCCGCGGGAGCCCCATTTCTCTTCTTATCCTGAAGCAAAGTTCTTAACATGAAGCACTATTTCTGGGTTAACAGAGTGTGTAACCTGAAGCGTATGTAACCCAAGGTACCACTGTGCTAGGGGCTGTGCCTCTGCTCTCGTGGCTCAGCAACCCCATCTACCCACCACACCCAACCCAAACTGCCCCATCCATACCTTTTCACCTCACCACTGCCGTTGTTGGGGGAGGGGAAAGAGGGGAGAAAGTCTCCCTTCCCTTCATTGCCCCCTCCCCTTTGCTGCTGTGGGGTGGTCCTGCCATGAGAAGGAAAGAAAAGATGTCTGCAGGAAGGATATTGGGTGGGAGGGAGACGAAGGAGAGAAATCAACTTAATTTTTCTCCTCCCCACTCCACCACTACAAAGAGATACAATACAATACGATAATCTTTATTGTCATTGTCCCATACAGAACAACGAAATTGAAAAAATCTACATCAGACATTAAAAAACCAGCTAGCCTGCTATCCCAGCTATCCCAGCCTGGTTAAAAACTCTGATACCCCATAATTAAATACAATATATCCCATAGAGACTGCCTTAGGTAAAGGTAAAGGGACCCCTGAACATTAGGTCCAGTCGTGACTGACTCTGGGGTTGCGGCGCTTATCTCACTTTATTGGCCGAGGGAGCCGGCATACAGCTTCCGGGTCATGTGGCCAGCATGACTAAGCTGCTTCTGGAGAACCAGAGCAGCGCACGGAAACACCATTTACCTTCCCACTGGAGCGGTACCTATTTAGCTACTTGCATTTTGACGTGCTTTCGAACTGCTAGGTTGGCAGGAGCAGGGACCGAGCAACGGGAGCTCACCCCGTCGTGGGGATTCGAACCGCCGACCTTCTGATTGGCAAGTCCTAGGCTCTGTGGTTTAACCCACAGTGCCACCTGCGTCCCTTACACTGTGTTTAAAACCAAAATTGCATTTGGATAGAAACTGTTTCTCAGGCGGCTAGTCCTAGTCTTTATAACCCTGCACCTTCTTCCAGAAGGCAGAAGCTGAAAGAGATCATTTCCGGGGTGTGCACTATCCTGCACTATCTCTGCAGCTTTCTTATGGCACCTGGAAACATAGATTTAATCCAAGGTAGGGAGAGTGCACCCAATTATTCTCTCCGCAGTCTTTACAACCTTGGACAGCATTGGTTTTTTCCCTGACCGTGCAGCTCCCAAACACACACACAGACCATAAGTTAGTACACTCTCAACAGTACAATGGCAAAATGCCATCAACAGGTCCTTTGAGAGATTTTCTTCCTGGAGGATTCTCAGAAAATATAACCTCTGCTGTGCAGAGACAGAAGGAAGACTGTATTTTCATATGCAGCTGCCGCCATGGCTAAGAGCATGAGGGAGGTTGATGATGGAGGGAAGCTCTGATGGTGTTTCCTGCTTGGCAGGTGGTTGGACTCGATGGCCCTTGTGGTCTCTTCCAACTCTATGAGTCTATGATTCTATGATTCTTCTCCCCGTTGTTCCCCTCATATTTGCAAGCCCACCTCATACTGAACCTTTTCACTCCGCCTGCGAGCCTGCCTACCTCCATCTGCCTCTGGTTCCCTCCTCTGAGCTCACCCACCAACCTGCTTGTTTGCCCCCTGCCCCCCGCCAGCTTGGCCAAATCATAGCTCAGGTAAACTTCAGAGGAACAAGCGGGGCAGTAGAGGGCAGCTCACCAGTAACCTTCCTGCTCTGATGCATCTTCTCTTCTCCTCAACCTCCTTTGCTAATGAGGCTAAAATGACATTATCAGTGTGAGGTGTGCAGTAACGGCAGAGCAGGGTGGCTTCTGGGAAGCTGCCCCAGCCTGTCCTTGCTGCTCTTCTGTGACTTGCCTAAACCACCTGCTTCCTTGCTCACCTGCATGTCTAGGAAACCTGCCTGCTGTTCTGCCATCATGCAGCAGTCCATGTGACCGCCTGTTGGTGGCCGTGGGAACTGCAGCATGCTTCCCAGGCAACATTGCAGTCTTAAATGCATGAATATATGCACAACATTTCTTAATGGGTAGGAGAGTTGAGTTCTAAACCAGAGACTGGTTCTAGGAGAAATCAAGAACACTTTTTCTACTGAACTTCCTTCTAAAAGCGGAAGTGCTATGGGCATAATCCTTGAACAAGCCTGATTTGAGACATCCTTCATTTCCAGTAAAGGTACTAAGCATTTGTCCTAGAACAGTATTTGATTGAATTTGCGTTTTGGTTATATTTGTATGGAGATCTGACTCAATTCTTCTATTCTGTTTTCTTTCTTTCTTTCTTTCTTTCTTTCTTTCTTTCTTTCTTTCTTT
>JAXCMG010000070.1:450452-494924 GCA_034642415.1 Podarcis siculus | reverse complement strand
TTTCTTTCTTTCTTTCTTTCTTTCTTTCTTTCTTTCTTTCTTTCTTTCTTTCTTTCTTTCTTTCTTTCAAAAAACTCATTTAATCCAGGACTCAAAAGATAGCAATCATGTCAGCAATGGTAGTGTTTTCATAGTTTTGAAGTTTGCTGATTTGGCAGTATTAGGAAAAGCTTGACTGAGCTAAGTTGTCAGACCAAAGGAGAGATGACAGATTGCTCCAGATCTCTGGAATCATAACACTATGGTCCCCCTGTATGTTTCCGGCAGAGAAGCAATCGATCCATTCCAGAGGCATGCTGAATATTTTTTTTTCTTGGCTCCAATTTGGCAGAAACAAATCCTGAAATCCATTTGTGCTATTCAGCACAAAGCAAGACAATTATTAAATTTATCTGAAGCAAGTCCAGTATTTGCTCCTCAAATACATGAGCTGACTTTGATCTCTTCACTCAGTGTACCATAGCTGTCAACTTACAGATTTGAAAATAAGGGACCAGCAGCCTCGAAAATAAGGGATCAGCAGCCAAAATAAGGGATTTTAGTAAACCAGCAGCCAAATGAATCCTCAAGTGGTGGTTCCCACAGCGCAGCAACCCGGCAAAGGGGATGCAGCAAGGAAAACCACCGTCGCCTCTCCGCTGGGAAGCGCTGAGCAAAGGCGAGTCCCCAGGCAACGCGGCCAATTTGATCGGCACAAGCAGGCAAGCTTCACCCCCCCCCAGTCATTCTTAGACTCCTTATTGGGTGAGCAACACAGCCAAGCAACACAGTTGGAGCCTCCCTCCTCCCTGTCTGGCAGGGAGGGAGGGAGAGGAGCTGCTTCCTTTGAAACCCAGGAAATTTAAGGGACATCATCAAGAAGGGACAGCAGCGGGACATGGCGCTGGGATAAGGGACTGTCCTGCCAAATAAGGGACGCTTGACAGCTATGCAGTGTACACAAATCCTTCAATGCATATGTTTTGTGGCTAATGCCATTTTCCAGGCACAGACCTTAACCTTGCCTGATTCCAGTACTTCAACTTCTGATCATTGGGGTTGCAGAACTCTTCGCTCATTGCCTCCAAACCCAGATATTTAGCAGAAAATACAGTTTTGTTATTTTTTAAAAAAGCAAGAAACATCAGGAGACTTTTTATTTCAAGCTTAACTTCACATATGATTGCAACCGCTTAGGATTTGATGAAATTTAAGCAGAGGAGGAAACAGCCAGCCGTGGAAGCAGATCCTTACAGGCCTAACATGTTTGGCTGTCTTTCGAGCCATGGTTGGCAGCCCTGATGCACTTACAATTTCATGCATGATGTGCTGGACTGATTTTCAAATAACAGTCAAAAGGAGCCTTTGCGTTTGACTATATTATACTTATTGTAACAGTCTTATATACAGGGTTGTGTATACTCTGTGCTAAACAAAGAGACAAGCCAGGTACATTATGTGGCCAGGCAATCAAAGTTCTGCTTGAAGAACAGCTAGATTCTGCAACATGTGTATGTTATGGACAGTTGCATGAATTTTCCATTGTTCACAAAATATATTCTGCATTTTGTTCTTTTTGCTATTTTCTATTTGATTGGGCCTTTTGAGGATAACTGGCATTATTTTAAATGGTTCTACAGCTTTTGCTGTCTCTTTTATTGCTTTTACATCTGATTTTGTGATTGTCTTTTTATTTTTACAGAGTTCTACTGCTGAGTATGCAAAACTGTATTGCTAGCTGCTCTGTGCTCCCATATAGTGATGTGATGATAAATTTTGCATAAATATAGTTTTGCTAGTCATAAATGAACCAGTCCAATGAAACTCCCCCAACTTCTGAGACCCCCCCCCCCAAAACCACACCTGGCTCCTTCTTTGACCTCTAATATTTCAGCTGGCATTTCACCCTTTTAAGCATTCTTTCATAGCTGTAAAGGCCACAAACTTACTTATCAACAAGAAAAAAAAATTAGGAAGAGGCTTAATTTATTCTGCACTCCCACAGAAATCGTGTCCTCCTCACAGAGAGCACGTGTTGCAGTGAGATCATCAGGATCTCACCGCTTGCGTGGGTGGGAGCGATTGGATAGCCATAACAACCCAATTGGTGAACCCTCGGTTGCTGGGGTAATTCTGGCCATTGGGATTGTTCATGCATTAACCGAGGGACCTATATGTACCGTTGCACATTGCGTTGAGCTTCCTCTTTTCACCTCATGCATTGGAGCACCCGCTCACCCTCCCTATATTTGCGGTCCATTTTGACCTTGCTATGCCATTGTGGGTTGTCTGGTTTTTTGGGACAGGGACCTGGTAGGAATTTTCCCATTTGGCGGATTGGCTGGTGCCACTTGGGTTTCGCCTGCCGCGTAGCAAATCGTCACAACTTTGTAAGGTTTGGCGGTTAGGCATTGGTTCAATGTGGAGGGGAGGGGAGGTTGTCACACCTGCCCCTCCAGTGCGCGAAAGGGGCTTACCTTGTTTTTGTCTGATCCCCTTCCAGGGGTTAGGGCCACGCCAGAGTCCCTGGGAGCATTTGAGGGTGAGCTTGAGACTGTGCCTGGTCCAGTGCTCTCCCACAATGTTTACCTGTACAGTGGTACCTCGGGTTACAGATGCTTCAGGTTACAGATGCTTCCATCTTTGTGCTATTAAGACTCTCGCTGCTGTTTTAAGACTCTCGCTGATATTTATCAACTTCTTTGGCAAATCTTTTCCTACAATCCCTAACAGAAATGCTTCAGGTTTTTAAACAAATGTTAGATGGAACATTTTCTTCAATTCATTGTACAGTGGTACCTCGGGTTACATATGCTTCAGGTTACATACGGTTCAGGTTACAGACTCCGCTAACCCAGAAATAGTACCTCGGGTTAAGAACTTTGCTTCAGGATGAGAACAGAAATCATGCTCCGGCAGTGCGGCAGCAGCAGGAGGCCCCGTTAGCTAAAGTGGTGCTTCAGTTTAAGAACAGTTTCAGGTTAAGAATGGACCTCCGGAACGAATTAAGTACTTAACCCGAGGTACCACTGTACTGACCTCTGCCGGCGTCCAGTCGTCAGTGCTGCCCTGCTGAGGTCAGGTGCAGCTAGTCGGGAACCAATGCCTAAACAAACCACTCACGATCTGTAATCAAAAAAGTTGTGGCCAAAATTATGCCAGTAACCTTAAACTAAATTCTGTGTCAATTGTGTCTTTATTTATTGGGGGAGGTCTTGGGATCTTAACACGCAATCATGGCATACAAGCAGCCCTTCTTATTAGAATAAATGACTCAGGACGGCAATACCTCAATGACCTTCTCTCTCCATATGAACATACTCAGACCCTGAGATCATCTTCTGAGGCCCTTCTTTGTGTGCCTCCTCCATGAGCGGTCCGGAGGGTGGCAACATAAGAATAGGGTCTTTTCTGCAGTGGCTCCCCATTTGTGAAATGCTCTCCCCAGGGAAGTTCACCTGCCGCCTTCATTTTATACCTTTAGACACCAGGCAAAACTGTTCTTCTTCAACTAGGCCTTCGGCTAATTGACCTCCAATGCCCTTTTAAAATGTGTTGGGGAGGTGGGGAATTATTGGGTTGCTCTTGTTTTTGTTTTTATCATGTATTTTGCATTTTAATATTTTGATTTCATGCCATGAACTGCCCTGAGACCTGCGGGTATAGGGCGGTATACAAATTTTAATAAGGAAAAGATAATAACGTAATAAACAAGACCAAATCGTCCTAATCTTCCTCTCCTTCTGTAGAACCAGCTATAGGAATGGGCACTGCCATTGATGTTCCCAGAATGAAGTGTACTTTGGTCAATTGGCTGTGTGAACGAACGAACGAATTTTATTATTACAGTCACAGACCAGTTCCGGCTCACTTACAATATCAGGAAAATCATAAAACACAACAGGAATACATTGAATTGCAATTGGGTATAACAGAGACAATTCAGATATAGCAGCAGTTAAAAATGTATATTAAATCTTGATCACTAAAATTGTCATTTAAAACCTTAATCATTTTGGCTGTGTGAACAATTTGCCATTTTCGTTGACTTTCTCTTCCGATTTCACTTTCAGCCGGACGGCACCAGCAAAGAGTGCGTCTTCATCGAGAAGGTCTTAGAGAACAACTATACGGCGCTGATGTCGGCAAAGTACACGGGCTGGTACGTCGGCTTCACCAAAAAGGGGAGGCCCCGGAAAGGGCCCAAGACACGGGAGAACCAACAAGACGTTCATTTTATGAAAAGATACCCAAAGGGTCAGGTGGAATTACAGAAACCTTTCAAGTATACGACAGTGACCAAGAGGACTAGGAGAATACGACCCACCAACCCCAGTTAAAAGATAGACAAAGACTGTGTCATGCAAATGAACTACAAAAGATAGACTGTTCCAGAGAAATATTTTTACACTAAAAATAAGGGAGAAGCTCTATTTTTGTACATTGTGTTGATTTTTTTTTTTTTAAAAAAGACTGGATTGAAAAAGAAAAGAAAAGAAAAACCCACTGGGGAAGCTGTAAAAGATTTATTGTGACTTGAAGACAAACACAAATGAATGGCTCTATTTAAATTGACTTCCCCCTTTCCCCTCCCCCTTCTGTGGATTGACATATAGGTGCTTAATTCTCTTTTTGGAATGGGTGACTTTTCCAAGCCAATCCCTAGAGGGGAACGAGTTCACCTTAAAATAAGAGTAGAAACCAAAACCACAAACCAAAGAAAACCAACGCTCCTCTTTCCCAAAGTCCCCGAAACTCCTTGGATAATTCTCTGGTGTTGCGGTGATCTCTTTTTATTGTCTGCTGCGATCTCGACCGAGACAAGATGGTCTGCGAATCAGTCATTGAGCTTCCGTAGAGGGCTCAGTACCTCAGTCCTTTGTAACCCTTTCTGACGACATAAGGTGTCACGGCTCTGTGATCCTGCAATTGTTTCGCTCACTTCTGGAGAATGCTGCTATCGACCTTCAAGTGACTAAGTAAAATAACCTAATACACCAATGATAAGGGAATATTTTAAAACCAGCTCTATTATATATATAAATATATATTATATATATAAGCTATTTATTTCACCTCTCTGTATATTGCAGTTCCATGAACCAAGTATTACTGCCTCAACAATTAAAAAAAGAATTATTTAAAACACATACATGTATTACTGCTGTTCACCTCTCCCTCCCGCAACCTCAGCTTTTCACTGAACGACACTTGCCACCTGGGGTTGAGCTCACGGGGATTAGGTTATCCAGACTAGAGTTCAGAATTTATTATCAGACGTGCCAGGAGCTCAATTGCTCTTTTCCTGGATTGTAGAATGGATTTTTTATTTTCAAATTCTGTAATTTTGACTTCCTGCAAAATGTCCTGCCTTGTCGAAGTATGGGCAGAGTTTAAAAATGCGGCAAAGGATTCTTGTTTTGTGTATTTGCTCTCGCAGACACCTTGTTTTGCCTGTGCCAAGCTGCCGTGGGTGCAACATGGTATTAAATGCTTAGCAGGGTGGTGAGGTTCACTCATGGCATTCCTTCAGTTGCCCTAGGTGGGCAGCCAGAGGTGACTTGATTCCTCTGTCTGAGCTGAAGCCGACCAGTGTTGGGAAGAACTGTCATTAAGAACAGGAGACGCTGTTGGAGGGTTGTGTTAAATCGACTCCACCAACTAAATGTGTGTTAGGATGATCAGCGTGCCAGTCATTGCCACCTTCTGCAAATGGCTACCAGTTTCCCCACCCCATTCTGGGAAGACATTTACGGGGATATAAGCTCCATTGGGGATGGGTGGGGCAAATCACTTGCCTCTGAGTGTAAATGTATTTAGGATTGACGCGAAAGTCCAGCGTAAGCTGTATAGTCCATATGTAAGCTATAATGGGGAGTGCACTAGAACCAGCCGTGTCCCGAAGACGGGGGCAAAGGGACAGCCAGACTAGGTGACAAAGGGGTCGGGGAAGCTATTGTGCTTGCCTTTGGAAGTTTATGTACTTTGTTTAAAATGCACTCTTAGTCCAAAGCCTTCTAAAATAAACTTTATTTTCCTTAAATAAGAATAAAAAAAAATTTGTGATTGTTCAGAATACATATATGGTGTTAGCAATTCTCCTAGCAAAGAGAGAGAAGTTGTTGTATCAGGGAAACGATTCACTCGTGTAAAGGTAAAAGGTAAAGGAGCCCTGGATGGTTAAGTCCAATCAAAGGTGACTGGGGTTGTGGCGCTCATCTCGCTTTCAGGCCGAGGGAGCTGGCGTTTGTCCACAGACAGCTTTCCGGGTCATGTGGCCAGAATGACTAAACTGCTTCTGGCGCAACGGAACACCGTGACGGAAACCAGAACACACGGAAACGCCATTTATCTTCCCGCCACAGCAGTACCTATTTATTTACTTGCATTGGTATGATTCTGAACTGCTAGGGTGGCAGAAGCTGGAGCAGAGCAACGGGAGCTCACCCCGTCATGGGGATTCAAACTGCCAACCTTCTGATTAGCAAGCCCAAGAGGCTCAGTGGGTTAGACCACAGTGACTTCCTTCCTGTCTCATATTTCCACCTCTCTTTTCAAAGGTCTTCTTCAGGTGATTTCCCACCCCAAATTATGGTTTCCCTCTCTTCACCCCGATGCAACAGCGGCAATCTATATGTAAAAAACGGTTTCTGTACATGATTTGGCTATAATGCAAGCCCCCAAACCACCAATGTAAGGGCTGTGGGTTTGGTGGGAAGTCCACATCCAGAAGGTGGTCCACGCATGGTGGTACTGCTGCAATAGTGGAAGAGGTAGAGTTGCTTGGCCACCTACATGGCAGCAGAATACTGCCATGGAAACTTCAGGATGACTGATCAGGGGTCAAAGGAGAAGGGGGTGAGGAAGAAAGGGAAACTGAGACTCATACGTTGCCTTTGTGATGATATTGTTGCAGTGACATGGGCCATAGCTCGGTCGCAGATCTCATGCTTTGAAGGCAAAGTCAATGTCAAGGTTGACTAGGCATCTCTGATTGAATGACTCTTAAGCAGCATGGCTGGAAAAGACCTCTGCCCTAGACCATGGAGTGTTGCTGTCAGTTTGGAGTAGACAACACTGGGAAAAACAGACCAATGGTCTATCTTGATAGGTAGCTGCTACTTCACCTTCCTCTTGGGTTGGGCTAGGTGGGTAATAGCCATCACCCCCCCTCCCTGTCTCATGTGGTTCTTCCATTTACTTATTCGGTCCATCCAAATCCTAACAACCACAGCTAGGTTGCCAGAGGGACGCAGGGGTGTAGGAAAGGGGCAGCAGGGAGGTGGGTCGCCCCAGGTGCCATCACGGAGGGGGGTTGACAAATGATCAAGGAACAATTACTGCCCTACTAGGGCGGTTCATAAAAAACTTTTTTTTTTAAAAAAAAATGCCTGCTCCAAAGGTCTTATCTTACTACAGTAGGGATTATATAGCTACATATGAAATTACATGCATATCAGTTAATAACTTGACCCTCCTTCATGAAAATAGCTGTTTACTTGGCCGTTTTCCTATGTCGTGAAGGCTGAAATTTCAACAAAGCTCGTGCCTTTGCTAGACTCTTTTCGGGCACCTGCTAAAAGCATTCTTCTTTAGGCAAGCATACCTAGATGCTTAGGAAGCTGAAGTAATTTTAATCTTGATATTTTAACTTTTGTATGTTTTAAAGTAGGATCGTTAATTTTTCTTGATTTTACTGCTGTGGTGGTTTTTTTTGTTTTGGTAAAGCACTTTGCAGGTTTTTTAAAAAATAAATTTTATTAAATAAATAAACAATAAATATAGATAAAATGACACAAGCCAAAACACAATCCATCCTGTAGATGGTTTAAGTATCTGTCCATAGTCACCTACTTGTTATCAGAGGCTCAGAATCCACATTCCTCTGTAAGAAAATATGAAATAACATAAAACCATTTTTGCAGGCCAAATAAATAAATAAATAAATATCAATTGGGGGGGGGGGTGACAAGAAATTTTCTGCACCGGGTACCACCTGACCTTCCTATGCCTCTGGAGGGAGGTAGATGTTAATACAGAAAAATGGACCACCTGCCGCTGCAATAATCTGAAGGGGTGGGGGAGATATTCAAAAAAGAGACCAGATTCTCCAGTGCTGATTTCCCCAACTAAATCCAGTAAAATAAAGGTGGTATTAGCAGAGTGGCTTGGAACTGAAGCAGTTATTGTGCTGAAAACAAATATGAATCGATTGACGCTGACAGGGCAGAGGAGGTGTGTAGGTACCCCTCTGTCCTTAGGTTCTGTGAGTGCAGCAGAACGGGAAGAGCTTTCTTCTCTGTTCCGATTCCTTGGCTTGGGTGAATTTAAAGCATTTTGGGAGGAAAACATTTGGTTGTATCTAAAGGAGCCCGGTGTGAATGGACAGACATTTCGACTATGTGAGACAGCCCCCCCCCCAATTCCTGCAGTCCCTCCATCCTGATCCAGCACCCCACCCCAGGATTTTCCTCTAGGTCCTCTGACCTCCAAGGGAGGTGGGGTTTTTTTTGGGGGTGGGGTGGGGAGGAAGACACAAGATGCTGCACTGGGGTGGGAAAAGCAAGACCATCCAGTTATTCCAGAACAACTCTGCTTGTACAACATTGGATGCAACCCATTCTAAAGAAACGAAATGACAGAAGTGGGCAAGAATGTTTGATGGGCTGTCACATAAAAGACGGAGCAAATTTGTTCTCTGATGCTCCAGAGAGGTTCAAATTGCAAGGAAGGGGATTTCAGCTAAACATGAGAAAGAATTTCCAGATGATACAGGCTGTTTGATGGTGGAGCAGACTGTCTGGGAAGGCGGCAAACACTCCTTGGTTAGGGGGTTTAAAACAGAAGTTGCCCACCTACGATGCCCACCTAGCTGGGCTGCTGAGACCAGTAGGTGTCCTGGATTAGCAAAGGGCTGACCGTTGAGGTCATTTCCAACCATATGATACCCTTATCATCCCATCCTGCAGCTGGACACCTATTGTCAGGTTGCCATCAGCAGTTTCCGGCTAGTTGCCCAGGAAAGTATAAAGACAAGGAAAAGTTTCAAACGTTACAGAGAGAGGCTATAGAACCCAGCCTCTTGGATAATGGCGTTGTTCTGAGTGAACCTCCATCCCCGGGACCGCCTCTCTCGGTATGCCCCACGGAGGACCTTAAGACCCATAAATAGCAACACCCTAGAGGTCCCGGGCCCTAAGGAAGTCAGATTAGCCTCAACCAGAGCCAGGGCTTTTTCAACACTGGCACCGGCCTGGTGGAACGCTCTGCCTCATGAGACCAGGGCCCTGCAGGATCTGATTTCTTTCTGCAGAGCCTGTAAGACAGAGTTGTTCTGCCTGGCCTTTGGCTTGGAATCAACTTGATCCCCTTCCCCTCTATCCTTTTTCCTTTCTCCTTCTGTGATGGAACTCCTATTTGGGGGGTTTTCTGGCCGAAGTAGGAACAGTCTGGATAGTTGGCCTTGGTGAAGATTTGACGTTTTCATCCCCCAAAATGTTTTTGATTTGAGTTTCTACTGAAAGGAGGTTGTATTTTAATCTTGTTTTTAAGTTGTATTTTAATCAATGGTTTTATACCTGGTGTTAGCTGCCCTGAGCCCAGTCTTGGCTGGGGAGGGTGGGGTATAAATAAAATTTATTATTTATTATATCAGTGTTTCCCAACCTTTTTTGGGCAAAGGCACACTTGTTTCATGAAAAAAATCTCGAGGGACACCACCATTACAGCCCCGTGACGTCAGCGCGCAGCGTCACCGCAGCGTCATGCCGGGAGGGACATGAATTGCTAGCAAATTACATAATCACCTCCTTGAGGGCTGGCTCATCTTCTCCGAAGACAGAACCCCATTAATTAACAGCACAGACTCTCACCATAGCCAAGACGAGGGGGGAAAACCTCAGTCATGCACAGTCATGCACATGTGGGGGCTAAATGAGGACGAAGACCGGGCAGAGAGCAGGGTTCAAATCACCCCACCTGGCCAGGACAATCCCTGGGTGCTCCCTTGGGCCACTCGCCTGACCCACCTCGCAGGGCTGTTGTTGCGAGGATAACACGGGGAGAACCACGCGCGCCCCCGGGAGCTCCTTGGAGGAGAAAGCGGGCGATGAATGCAATGCACGAAATATATGAGAGGCGACCAGGTTTTGCAGGTGAGGGGCCCCCGCCAGCCTCCGCTTCCAACACCCGGCGCAACGACGCCGAAGTTTCCCCCCGGGCTCGGCTCGGGGAGCAGCGCTGCTCCCCCCGGCTCCCCTTCGCCCTCCCGGCTCTCTCTGCCGCCCACTGGGGACCCCCCTCACCTGCCAAGTCCGGAGCGCCGGTGGAAGTTGCATGCATGCATGCAGGGCGCCGCGTTGCCATTGCATTGCACTGCACTCCATGCAACGCCTGCACGCATGCATTGCCTTGCACGCCCGCCAAGGGGTCTCCCCGCGGTCCGATGCGTCCCCTCCGGCACGGATGCAGCATTGCAAAAATAAAAAACCCCCGACGCAGCCCTACCTGGGGGGCAGCCTCCGCCTCCGCCGCTCCGCCTCCGCGGGGATCCCCGGGCTCCATCCTGCCGCCCGATCTCCGGGGGGCGCAGGCAGGCTGCGCGGGGTCTGCGCGGAAGAGCCCCTGCCCGCCCGGCCGCCGCCGCTGCGCTCATTCCATGGCCGGGAGAAGAGCGCTTCAAACAAAACGCCCGGCCCGCCAGGCCACGCTGGGAAACGTAGTTCGTGCACCCCGCGCGGGCGCGGAGCCCAAGGGCGAGGGGACTACAGATCCCGGCAGCCCCCGCACCGGGGACGGAGGGGGAGAGGCCGGGTGCAGGGATGGAGGGACGGGTGGGCGAGCGAGTGAGTGAGTGGCAGCCGCCAAGCCTTGGCCGAGAGCCAGGAAGGGCCTCCCCGGAGGAGGAGGAGGAGGGAGGCGCAGAGCGGGAGGGAGGGAGGGAACCCCAGGGGTCATCTAGTGACGGCGCCCCAATCGAAAATTTGACTTAAAAAAAAAAAAATCTTTCAATTTTTTAATTTTTCCCGCGGCACACCAGGCAACATCTCGCGGCACACTAGTGTGCCGCGGAACAGTGGTTGCGAAACACTGTATTATATTATTATCTCCTCTACGGGTGCCGCTAGAGCTCTACGGGTGTCTATGAGCTCTTTGCTCTCCTACTTTTAAGGCTCACTGGGTTCTAAGAGATGGTGGGTCTGGAATGCTTTCTAGCGACAACATGTCAGCCAGCTGCTGCTATGGTTCTGCCTGCTCCTCTTCTCCCATGATTTCCCAACTTCTCCTCTCATCTGCCTCTGAGGTGTGACCTCCCTCAAACCCCTGTTGTAAATCTATACTGTCTAATAATAATAATAATAATAATAATAATAATAATAATAATAATTTATTATTTATACCCCACCCATCTGGCCGAGTTTCCCCAGCCACTCTGGGCGCCTTCCAATCGAGTGTTAAAAACAATACAGCATTAAATATTAAAAACTTCCCTAAACAGGGCTGCCTTCAAATGTCTTTTAAAGATAAGATAGCTGTTTATTTCCTTCACATCAGAAGCAAGGGCGTTCCACAGGGCGGGTGCCACTACCGAGAAGGCCCTCTGCCTGGTTCCCTGTAACCTCACTTCTTGCATTGAGGGAACCGCCAGAAGGCCCTCGGGGCTGGATCTCAGTGTCTGGGCAGAACGATGGAGGTGGAGACGCTCCTTCAGAAATACTGGACCGAGGCCGTTTAGGGCTTTAAAGGTCAGCACCAACACTTTGAATTGTGCTCGGAAACGTACTGGGAGCCAATGCAGATCTCTCAGGACCGGTGTTATGTGGTCCCGGCAGCCAGTCCCAGTCGCCATTCTAGCTGCCGCATTCTGGATTAATTGCAGTTTCTGGGTCACCTTCAAAGGTAGCCCCATGTAGAGCGCATTGCAGTAGTCCAAGTGGGAGATAACTAGATCATGCACCACTCTGGCGAGACAGTCCACAGGCAGCTAGGGTATTAGCCTGCATACCAGATGGAGCTGGTAGACAGATGCCCTGGACACAGAATTGACCTGCGCCTCCATGGACAGCTGCGAATTCAAAATGGCTCCCAGGCTGCGCATCTGGTCCTTCAGGGGCACAGTTACGCCATTCAGGACCAGGGCATCCTCCACACCCGCCTGCCCCCATCCCCCCAAAACAGTACTTCTGTCTTGTCAGGATTCAATCTCAATCTGTTAGCCAGCATCCATCTTCCAACCAGGCGCCCCCCCCCCCGCCCAGCCCCTGACACCTATGCTTCAAGCATTCCTAAGAATAGAACATGGCAGGAACGAAACCAGCAAATCTTCTCAGAAGAGCACAGATGCAGAAATACATAACTGTGCTGGAGATGCAAGCACAACATGGTTGGCAGGGACAGCAAAATGAAGAGGTGATGTTATGCTGTACTGGTGAGTACCATCACAAAAAAGCACTGTTCCAAAGTAGGTCATGACACAGCTGCTGTAGCCAGGTGCCCTCCAGATGTTGTAGGACTCCCACTCCCATCAGCCCCAACCATCACGAGCAATGGTGAGTGATGATGGGAGTTGAAGTCCAGAAACATCTGGAGGGCACTAGGCTAGGAAAAGATAAAGGTAAAGGTAAAGGGACCCCTGACCATTAGGTCCAGTCATGGCCGACTCTGGGGTTGCAGCGCTCATCTCACTTTACTAGCAAAGGGATCTGGTGTACAGCTTCTGGGCCATGTGGCCAGCATGACTAAGCCGCTTCTGGCGAACCAGAGCAGTGCACGGAAATGCCGTTTACCTTCCCGCCGGAGCAGTACCTATTTATCTACTTGCACTTTGACGTGCTTTCGAATTGCTAGGTTGGCAGGAGCAGGGACCGAGCAACGGAGCTCACCCCGTCGCGGGGATTCGAACCGCCGACCTTCTGATTGGCAAGTCCTAGGCTCTGTGATTTAACCAACAGCGCCACCTGCCTCCCTAAGGTAAGTTAGTATGATTCCCATGAATGCATGGAGGAGAAATGGTTTCCGAAGGGATCTCTTGGCAACGATCTCCCATCCTCCCAAATTTAAAATGTTCTACAGTGCTTTGGTATTCAGAGGATGTACTTTCCAAGGAGGGTCCTCTCACAGGTTTTGATCCCTTTCACTCTTTTTTTGTTGTTGCAGCCATGTTGTCAGTCTTCATTCTCTCTTGCGGCTCTCTTTCCTGATGGAAGGCTGCCCTGCTGAGCTCCAGCGTACTTTCACAGGCCAGACAGAGCTTTAGGGCTCCAATTAATAAGCTCAAAGGCTTAAAAGTATAAATCCAGGGTCCCGTTATAAGGGCGGGAAATAATCTAATCAAATTAACCACACACTTGAAACCTTTACAGGCATATATAAATATCTGAGCTGCTGCTAGGCTTGGCGTATACAAACAAAGAATGTCCTGGTTATTATTTTTCCATTGATTCATGTGTGTCATGACAGCATTGCTTGGGTAATGGTTCCCTGTTCAGCTTCCAAAGTTAACTCATGCCTCTTCCTCAGCTTCAGTTTGTGATTAGATGCTTATTTGGTACATAGAAGGCTGATCGTCGAAGAATTGATGCTTTTGAATTATGGTGCTGGAGGAGACACTTGAGAGTCCCATGGACTGCAAGAAAATCAAACCTATCCATTCTGAAGGAAATCAGCCCTGACTGCTCACTGGAAGGACAGATCCTGAAGTTGAGGCTCCAGTACTTTGGCCACCTCATGAGAAGAGAAGACTCCCTGGAAAAGACCCTGATGTTGGGATAGATGGAGGGCACAAGGAGAAGGGGACGACAGAGGACGAGATGGTTGGACAGTGTTGTTGAAGCTACCAGCATGAGTTTGACTAAACTGTGGGAGGCAGTGGAAGACAGAAGTGCCTGGCGTGCTCTGGTCCATGGGGTCACGAAGAGTCGGAAACGACTAAACGACTAAACAACAACAAAGTCTGCTATCAAATCACCTACTTAGCATCCACATATGACTGAGACTGCCTACATACACAGGTTTTCACACCATTGTCAATTAATCTGGACCTTGAAAACTACTGAGCAAGCATTTACAGCAAAAAATAAGCCCAGCTCCTCACAATTCATTAACTACCTTGATCGTGTGTGCAACATAATGGGTGTAAGGATGTTGCTAATCACCTTTAAATGATTCTGAATTAGGCATTATGGCCTGGCAAATGGACCCAAAAATGCTGGAAGGAAACCACCAAGGATTCTTCCCTTGGTTATAGAATTGTCTTGACTAGAGCTGAGTGGTACACTCTTTGAAAAGGGAGATTTCTCATGAGATAGGAAGAATCCACAGCTCAGATTACCGGTTGGAATGGCATTCAGGAGAACCTCTGTAGATGTGACAGTTTGATTTATATTCTAGTTCACAAGAAGCCCCCAAAGCCTTTCCTCTTCTCACAACAGATGAAGACCGTGGGTAAGTAGCCGATCCTTCCATGAAGAACAAGAGGCGATGTAGGGCGATAAAGTTTGAGAAGTGCAAAGGCTTCCACAATGCCAATATTCCCACCTGCCAGGTAGAACGGGGTTCTCATAAAGCTACAGAGCACACAGTTGCTGTGCTTTTCAGAGCCGACACAGCTCTATTTTCCCTATATAATATTTCTGTGTTTCTTTGCAAAAAGTGAACACTCAAAAATGTTTCCAGCAGATAGTACAGAACAACTTGGGATAGCTGATTGTTAAAACCAGTGCTTTTTTTCCCCTGGGGGTACGCAGGGGTACGCATACCCCTAAACATTTTGTGAATCTTTGTACTTTTGTCCATTTACTGTATTTATTTCCCCTGATTTGAATGATAAAGTTGTGATTTTCTTGAGTTTTGCAGGCTTAATCCAGTCCGGAGGAGCTCCTGTGCCTGTAAATGTAACCCACTTTGGCCCCCAAAGGTGTGTGTGTGTGTAAATATAGCTATTTTTAGATCCACCATCAACTGCCTTGAATGAGGATACATAGAGCTTGAACAGAGTGACTCAGAAGCCAAACATCAGGTTGAAGCAGATTGTGCAGGTTGTGACTATAGCACTATTTTCTCAGCTAGGGTTGAATTCTCGCTTAGGTAGCCCACCTGTTCCTGGAGCGAATCACTTCGGACTGCAAGTGGGATGTTATAGACATAGAAAGCTAAGGGGTCAGAATGACGGGCTCTAGCCCTCCCTCCATCATGGCATAGACCAGGGGTCAGCAACCTTTTTCAGCTGTGGGCCAGTCCACTGTCCCTCAGACCTTGTGGGGGGCTGGACTCTATTTTGAAAAAAAAAATATGTGAACAAATTCCTATGCCCCACAAATAACCCAGAGATGCATTTTAAATAAAAGGACACATTCTAATGTAAAAACACGCTGATTCCTGGACTGCCCACCAGCTGGATTGAGAAGGCGATTGGGCCACATCTGGCCCACGGGCCTTAGGGTGCCTACCCCTGGCATAGACCCTTGCTGTGAATGTTTTCTTCCTTAGTGTTGCTTTTTTAAACATGCACATATTGTACGTAGATACATAAACCACTTTGTGATATCTATTATTTGTACATGCACTGGTATATAATTGCTACTGACCCAACAAATGCCTCCTTGCTTTTCTCCCCCCCCCCAAGTGTAGTTTGGTTTATTTACTGTCTAAGTTGTTTCATTGCTTAGAAGCAGCCACTGTGCACCAAGGCGGCAATTCTAACCAGGTCTACTCAGAAGTATGTCCCACTGAGCCTGCTGGAGCTTGCTCACAGGTACTGTAAATGGAATTAGAACTGTAGCCTTAATCCACTTCCTACTGTGACTTTTAAACACCAATGGAATGTACCGGTCATTGTTGTCCTTTTCACATGGAAAGAAATGGGCTCTTTTGTTACCTGTGTGTGGACTATAACTGTGCTCCTCAGCTGAAGTCTGGGCCTCTTTGTAAAGTGAGGAGAAATATCCGGATTTGCATCCATCTCCTAAACTGTTGCTTTAAAATCTCACTCCACTCCTGCCCAAAGCCCAATATTAAGAATATAAATTAGCTCAAGTGTGAGTTTCAGCAGATGCACACACAACAATTTTCTAAATAAAATGCACATCGCATCATCATGCTTCTTCTTAATTTTATTTATAAGTCCACGGCATCACAGCGTCATGCAGTACAAAATTATACAACGGGACTTTAACATAACCACAACAATTGCAGTGTAGCGTGCAACAACTTATTTTGTGTTAAGAGAGAAAATTCACAAACGTAATAAATACATCCACTTAGCAACAACGCCCAGGGATTGCTTAGATAGGGAGGTGCATTGGTAATATACCTAAATGATACAGTTATGAAAAAAATGTTGCCATATATAGGACTTAAAGTAAAGGTAAAGGGACCCCTGACCATTAGGTCCAGTCGTGGCCGACTCTGGGGTTGCAGTGCTCATCTCGCTTTATTGGCCAAGGGAGCCGGCGTACAGCTTCCGGGTCATGTGGCCAGCATGACTAAGCCGCTTCTGGCGAACCAGAGCAGCACACGGAAACGCCGTTTACCTTCCCGCCGGAGCGGTACCTATTTATCTACTTGCACTTTGACGTGCCTTCGAACTGCTAGATTGGCAGGAGCAGGGACCGAGGAGCGGGAGCTCACCATATCGCAGGGATTCGAACTGCCAACCTTCTGATCGGCAAGTCCTAGGCTCTGTGGTTTAAATGTGATTAAATAGCACTGTAACTGATTGAAGGAGTAATTCATACATCCAGAACTGCCCTGTGTTCTGGCTGTACATCTGACAATTGAGAACAATGAAAGAATGTGATTCGATATACCTATCACACTACCATATATGTTATTTCCCACTCATTTTGCCACCCTTATAGGATGAAAAGCTGGTTCGTCTGTCCATAATGTGCCAAATTAAAACGTGTCAACCTTCTATGTGAGATCTGAGAAGGAAGGGGAAGGAGCTGAGTCTTACAGAAACCAAGGGTGATGGGAGGATGGCCAACCCTGAGTAGGGTTACACCAGGCAGGCCCCATCAGTAGTGGATGGGATTACTGAATGGTAGGTGGTAGAGGAGGAACCAAAATTCTTTGCCTTTGGACAGCAACTCAGGCTTTGTCTCCATCCTTCAGCATTGTGGATCCACACTTTTGTTTCTCTTAAGATCGCATAAATCATTGGCTGTGAATTCATAGCGGTGGTGACCTTCAGTTCCTAGACCTTTGAATCAGATCACGATCAGTACGTGCTAAATTTAGCCAAGGTGGGTTGATTGATTTCTGCCCATAGACCACGGGGAGGTCCATGACCTCCTAGTTGTGATCCTATGCATGCTTGCTTGGGAGTATGTCTCACGGAACCCAGTGGAACTTCTCAGCATGCTTAGGATGGGGCCATAACCGATTTTGGCCCAGAATTTGTTCCAGCCCCACCAAAACGAGGAAGATGTGACATTTTGTTTGTGCTACAGTTGATTCCTGCATCTGGGCTGCTGCGGGGGCTAGATGGAAAAAAAGGATCTTTCCCAGGGTGTCAGCCACAATTGCGAAAAGGGAGGAATGCTAGACGTGTCTGTGCTGTGTGGCTGATCAAACCGTGTGCCTGCCTGCCTGGCCTTTACCACCCAGTGTGCAATCTCTGAACCAGCTTCCAATTAGCCCTCTCTGCTCATAACATTTTTCATCCCTTGGAGACAGCGTTCTGAGAGCAGTTTTGACGCTGTGATTTTGCACATACCTTTATGTGCTTTCCCTTCCTAATCCCCCTTTGCTCACAGAAGCCAAAAGGTCTTCCAGCCAAAAAGGAAATCAAAACCTTTCGTTGGCTGCTTCGTATAAGAATTAAGGGCGGGGCGAAGAGTTGCAAGTGGGATCTTAATTAGCCATTGTAAATAACAGGGGAATGGCATTGCCTGCAACCATACCACCTTGGGGTGTGATGCGGCTGGACCACACAAAAGCTAAGCAACTGGGCTGGCTACACACAATGGGGGTGAAATCCACTGCTAACAAAGGCAAAACGCACTGGAAAGAGCCATTTGAAGTATCCCATACACAACATGCTGCTTCAAATTAACTGTAACTACTTAAGGATAAAGGCAGTGGGAGTAGGAAGGGAAAGAACTACTGCAGCCAGCTCCAGGAGACGAAAAGGGAAATTCCTACTCGGTTTGATGTTACAGCTCCAAAGGACACAACATGTTAAGCAATACAAAGAAGAGGAAGCTTATCATAGATGCTGTGTGCTGCTTTCACACTTCCAGTTCTGGTCCAGCTGCAAGGGTAGCTGTATAAACAGAACACCATCCCAGTTGTGGTTCATCATCAGCCTGTGTGGAGTGGCCCAGGTTAAAATAAACGTTTGGCTATGAAACTCATCCCAATCGTGATGTATGGAAGTGAGAGCTGGACCATAAAGAAGGCTGATCGCCAAAGAATTGATGCTTTTGAATTATGGTGCTGGAGGAGACTCTGGAGAGTCCCATGGACTGCAAGAAGATCAAACCTCTCCATTCTGAAGGAAATCAGCCCTGAGTGCTCACTGGAAGGACAGATCCTGAAGTTGAGGCTCCAATACTTTGGCCACCTCATGAGAAGAGAAGACTCCCTTGAAAAGACCCTGATGTTGGGAAAAATTGAGGGCACAAGGAAAAGGGGACGACAGAGGACGAGATGGTTGGACAGTGTTCTCGCAGCTACCAGCAAGAGTTTGACCAAACTGCGGGAGGCAGTGGAAGACAGAAGTGCCTGGCGTGCTCTGGTCCATGGGGTCACAAAGAGTCGGACATGACTAAATGACTAAACAACAACGACATTTGGTTTTTCGCCTACCTCATAGCAATTCGTCACAACTTTGTAAGGTTAGGCAGTTAGGCATTGGAGTATTAGGTTGAAGGTGAGGGGCAGTAGTGGCCATCACCTACCCCTCCCATTTCAAGGGTATTCTGGTAAAGGAATCCGTGGTCTCTGTCCGAAGCCCCAGATGGGGGCTAGGGCCATGGCACGACCCCTAGCGGTGACCCTTGGGGAGTTACTAGTTGATGTGCATCAGCAGGGCTCCCCCTACTGGTGGTTAACCCTTCCAAGACTTCTGGGGAGGAGTCAGATATAGTTCTGTGGTTTCCAATGCCTAAGCCGATACCACTCACATTCTGTAACCGATCAAGTTGTGGTCTTTTTTGCCCATTAACCTAAAATACCGTTTCATGCGTCTTTATTCCACTTCCCAGGAGGGTTTGAGACCTTGACAGGCAATAGAGAAACATAGAGACATAGCAACAGAAAAGGAGGTAGTACAAAAAAAGAACACCCCAGAGCAGCACAAGACTTTGTGAGGGGCCTGATCTGACACAGAGCACTTTGTCGGTTGACTTGGGCAGAGGCATAAGCACCTGATTTGCCTTGTTATTTGGCCCAGAACAAAGCAGTTTCACAGTGCCACAATTTCTACTCATATATTGCATTTCGCAATTGTTTTAAAGCAAGTTTGCCTGGAAATTCATAAATTTTGCACACGAAGATTTTAAAACAATCTTCGCTAATACAATGCAGGCTTGTATGTCATTCCCACTAATTCATACATTTTTATGCTCACTTTCCCCTAATATGCTCATTTTTATAATAATAATAATAATAATAATAATGATGCACAATTTTGGTTAGAGAACCGCATCTCAAAATCTGAAGAACTTCAAAAGTTAGGTGTGTTTTTTTCATTTGTGTCGCTGCGAGAAGTTCAAATTAGATAGGTTGGCATTAAAATGTGAAGTGAACCAAATTTCCCCTCCTATCCTTAGCTGGCCGTGAGTAGGAAAAACAAGGGAGCAGATTTATCCAGATATGACATGACTGGCAAAATAACCACGTCCCTCAATCTGTAAAGGGTCAGCCTCGAAGGACTCTGCATGTGACTTTTTAAATTCTAAAGAAAAAGAAATCCTGTCTGAGCAGAGCTGTAGCCTGTTCTTTTGTAGGATTACATCAGCATGTTGTCCTGCCCTGCATGTGTAAGTGTTGGTATTTATTATTCAGCAGCTGGGAAAGTGAATAGTCTGGAGGCTTAGAGTTCATGGGGAGGGGGCTGAACTTTACATTCAGTCGGCTATTTTTTTGCCGTGCCGGGCACTTATCCTGTTTTCCAGAAAACTGCTGAACAAGGAGAAGAGCTTTTGACAACCTTCCTCCTTCCCTCAACCGCCCCCCCCCCCCGGCCAGGAGCCATGTGGGGAGGGGAGCCAACAAGGTAGTGAGAGGCAACGTTAAAAGGGCGCCGTTAATTGCTCTCCTAGCTTATGGCGCGCAAACCGGTTAAGCCCAAAGCACCTGGGTTTAAGACCATTTACTTCACTAGGAAGAAAACAATGTTTTGCTCTCCTATCACCCTGGAACAAAAACACCATGTTACAGCTGCTGCTGTTACCCAGCACCAGAAAGAAGGTCCCAAGGCAGGTTACAACATTATAAAATACAGCATTAAAGTGTGAAGGCCAGGATAAAGAGGACCATCTTCAACATATGATGAACATTGCATAATTATATTTTTTTATTATTAGTATTAATAAATAGTAGTATTTATTACTTATACCCCGCCCATCTGGCTGGGTTACCCCAGCCACTCTGAGCAACTTCCCACAAATTAAAACACAGTAAGAAATCAAACACAGTAAGAAATCATCCCAGTCGTGATGTATGGAAGTGAGAGCTGGACCATAAAGAAGGCTGATCGCCGAAGAATTGATGATTTTGAATTATGGTGCTGGAGGAGACTCTTGAGAGTCCCATGGACTGCAAGAAGATCAAACCTATCCATTCTGAAGGAAATCAGCCCTGAGTGCTCACTGGAAGGACAGGTCCTAAAGCTGAGGCTCCAATACTTTGGCCACCTCATGAGAAGAGATGACTCCCTGGAAAAGACCCTGATGTTGGGAAAGATGGAGGGCACAAGGAGAAGGGGACGGCAGAGGACAAGATGGTTGAATAGTGTTCTCAAAGCTACTAAAATGAGTTTGACCAAACTGCGGGAGGCAGTGGAAGACAGGAGTGCCTGGCGTGCTCTGGTCCATGGGGTCATGAAGAGTCGGAAACGACTAAACAACAACAAGAAATCAAACATTAAAAACTTCCCTATGCAGAACTCCCTTCAGATGTATTCTAAAAGTCAGATAGTTGTTTATCTCCTTGACATCTGATGGGAGGGCATTCCACAGGGCGGGTGCCACTACCAAGAAGGCCCTCTGCCTGGTTCCCTGTAACCTCACTTCTCTCAGGGAGGGAACCACCAGAAGGCCCTTGGAGTTGAACCTCAGTGTCCAGGCAGAACGATGGGGGTGGAGACACTCCTTCAGGTATACCGGGCTGAGGTCATTGAGGGCTTTTAAGATCAGCACCAACACTTTGAATTGTGCTCAGAAACGTACTGAGACAATGGTACAATGAGGGTGCCCGATGCACCTCTGGGGGGAGGGAATTCCACAACTTAGAGGCTGCCACATAAAATTCCCTCTCAGGGTTCACCACTGCTGTACCTATGTAGGTAATGGAACTGCTAAGAGGACCACCTCTGCTGAACTTAATACCTGGGAGGGTCTGGAGGGAAGGAGGTGGCTACACTCATGACTAAGGTCCCATCCACAGCATACCCTTAAATCACATTTAACACACACAAATCCCAGAAAATGATTTGTTATGGGAATTTAACTCTGAGGGGGGTAAACTGCCTGTGGTAAAGATGTATGAAATTATGCCTGGTATGAAAAAAGCGAATTGAGAGAAGTAGTGGTGGCCACCAACTTGGATGGCTTTAAAAAAAGGATTAGACGAATTCATGGAAGGTAAAAGGTAAAGGTAAAGGACCCCTGGAACTGTTAAGTCCAGTTAAAGGCGACTATGGAGCTGCTTCTCTGTCCACATGCTGCTGCCGATTTCAGTAAGTTTACCACGTCACTCATACTTCTCCTGACCACCTCACTAAGAGAAGAACATACAATGTCCACCATCTGCTCCCAACTAAGCCCACCTCACTGAGAAAGAGATTGTGCTGACATGTACCTGCTTTTGGCAGCTTCCGCAAGAGAAATAAATATTCTGCCCACATTCTACTGCCTGCCTGAGTGGAAGAGGAATGAAGATGAATGAATGCCTCTCCCCACAAGATGATGCTCCCTGCCTGAAGGACAGGGGCTGCCCACTGTGGCCCATGCTAGCCACCTGAGGGAGAAAAACTGGCCACTGTGATCTCATGCTGTGCTGCCTATTTCACAGACTGGCCACTGTGTTCTCACACGGATGTGTCCAACCAGGAGGAGAGACACAGGCCATTGTGATGTCATGCTGATGCTGAAGGAGAGATAAGCTGGCCAATGTACCAGCCCACAACTGCTGTTCACCTGAATAACAAGGAGACACAGCCTGGCACGCCAACACATTGCTCACCATGTTCATGAGAATGATGTCCTTTGCACCTTGGACCAGACTGGGGTTTCTTAACTTGCTTTTACTCTCCTGTTTCTGCATATTAGGTTCTCTTACCAGAGGTCTAAAATAACAAGGTAATGAATCAACCCCATTTATTTGTACACAAAAGGTAGGTAAAGGTAAAAGGTAAAAGGTAAAAGGTAAAGGACCCCTGGACGGTTAAGTCCAGTCAAAGGCAACTATGGGGTTGCGGCACTCTTCTCACTTTCAGGCCGAGGGAGCCGACGTTTAACCACAGACAGCATTCTGTGTCATGTGGCCAGCATGACTAAACTGCCTCTAGTGCAACGGAACACCATGACGGAAACCAGAGCGCACGGAAATGCTGTTTACCTTCCCACCACAGCAGTACCTCTTTATCTACTTGCACTGGTGTGCTTTTGAACCGCTAGGTTGGCAGGAGCTGGGACAGAGCAACAGTAGCTCATCCCTTCGTGAAGACTTGAACTGCTGACCTCATGATCAGCTAGCATGAGAGGCTCTGTGGTTTAGACCACAGCACCACCCACGTCCATTTCTTGTAAGTAGAGAGGCCCTGTAATAGGTGGATTGCCTACTTGCCTGCTCTTTGCCTTGCCTTCTGCTTCTCTGTCTGCATGTTGCTGCCCATTTCAGTTAGATGACCACTACCCCTGGATGGTTAAGTCCAGTTAAAGGCGACTATGAATTATGTCCTTTGCACCTTGGACCAGATTGGGGTTTCTTAACTTGCTTTTAATCTCCTGTTCCTGCATATTATTTTCCCTTACCAGAGGTAAACCCCTTTTCCTTCCTCAAAAGTATGAAACTAATACTGATTTTGGAGATCTATGGAGGAATCTAACATCACAATATTATGAACATTATGTCGGTAAAAGAATTTTTGCTTGCGAGATAGAATTGGTTTCCCTCTACTCCATCAATATACTGTTCTGGGGCTTCTTTCAACTCCCCATAGCTGATTTGGGGAGCGGGGAGCTCACAGGGGAATGAGAGCAGGAAGCCTATTGCACTAGTGGGCTTTGTTGCTCTGGCTTCTGTAAGCACAACTGTTTAGTAGAACCCAACCCATAGTTTGTATAATAAAGGTATTGCCCTAACGTGGAATATAGAGGAAAGTGATTGCCTTCCTCATAGAAGCCCCTGACCATGCAATCTGGCAGGCTTAATTCACCCTGGAAGTTCTCCTGTGCCTTCAAATTTCAGCCGCTTCTGCCAAGAAGATGTGAAAGTTATAACCCTTTTTAGATTCCCCGTAAGAGTAAATGGGAACACAGAATTTTGTTTTATACAGAGCTCCTTGGGACACAAATCTCCATGTTGGTTTTAACCCTTGTCCTTCAGCATATCTGAGCTCCAGCATCAGCCTATATATGGAGGAGATCACTCCCTTGCTCCTCTTGAGTCCTCCCTACATAGGTTTTTAAAATAATAATAATAATAATAATAATAATAATAATAATAATAATAATAGAGAACAATGAGCCCTTCTGTCCATACTTGCAGCAAATTATTGATCCTGCATTTTCTGAAACCAGCTAATTCTTTTTCTAAAAAAAAGTTTTTTAAAAAATTAATACAAAATCACAAGTACAAACAAGCAGAAATAATCAAAGTTAGAAAACATGGGAGCAGTACAGAAGTTGCATTCTCCAAATAGAGAGCAGATAACGTGGAAAAGCAAAGCTGCGAAACACATCACGAGAGCCACATTTCACACATAAGAAATTGTATCTTACCAAATGGCATAGAAACGTTCTGGGTCTTCCTTAGAAATGTGGTAATTTGTGAGTTATTTTCCCTGCAATAGCCAGAGCCCACATATTATTGCACCACGACGAGAGGTTTAAATCCTGTGTGTGTTGTCTTCCATTTCTGGGCCAAAGAAGTTCTCACTGTAGCCAGCATCCATGTAAAAAGTTCCTTAGATTGGAAAACCGCTGTTTGATCGTCCCACAAGTTCAAAAGGGCAAGTTGTGGGGAGACTTGAATGGGCTATTTAATTTTTTTTTAAAAAAAATGCATCTTCAAAAACACCAGTCCAAAATTTGGATGCCAGAGGGCATTCCCAGCATAAGTGGAAAAATGTCCCCCTGCTACCGCAACCATGCCAGGAATCCTGTGGGGTATTTGATGTCATAGGAGAAAACAGCACAGGAGTGTGGTGCCACCGGTGCAGGTTTTTTAAAGGAATACTCCCTTACAATAAGCAGAGGTTGATTTATAGAGCTTATATGTCCTTATTGCATCCCAATTAAAGTCAACCTTTCCTTCTCCCAGGTGAGTTTGAGACCCTGTAATGGGCCCACAGAGATATCAAAAAGTTCCTTATAAAAACAGA
Organism: Podarcis siculus; assembly: GCA_034642415.1. Lineage (NCBI taxonomy): Eukaryota > Metazoa > Chordata > Lepidosauria > Squamata > Lacertidae > Podarcis > Podarcis siculus. Next base: position 470,173 of record JAXCMG010000070.1, on the reverse strand, counting down.
TGCTGATCCTCTGTCCCTGGTTTAATAAAAGTCCTTCAGTAGTCAGCTAATTCTGAAACCCCGAAGAAATGTGTCCAGCTTCTCCTCCACAAAAGGCTTACCTTGCTCAGAGAAACCACGAACTCTTCTATAATGCCAGGACTCCTACTCGTTATATTGCTTGCATTTGTTTCAATCTGCAAACCTACCAAGATTTTGAACAACATTCATATGGCCTTCCCTTCTTACCATTTAACCCCACCACCATTGCCAATATTTTCCCAATATTTAATGTGAAATATTTGAATTTGAGAAATGTAGAGCCCAAATTTGCCAGCCTTCCTGTTGTTGTTGTTGTTTAGTCGTTTAGTCGTGTCCGACTCTTCGTGACTCCATGGACCAGAGCACGCCAGGCACTCCTGTCTTCCACTGCCTCCCGCAGTTTGGTCAAATTCATGCTGGTAGCGTTGAGAACACTATCCAACCATCTTGTCCTCTGTTGTCCCCTTCTCCTTGTGCCCTCTATCTTTCCCAACATCAGGGTCTTTTCTAGGGAGTCTTCTCTTCTCATGAGGTGGCCAAAGTACTGGAGCCTCGGCTTCAGGATCTGTCCTTCCAGTGAGCACTCAGGGCTGATTTCCTTCCGAACGGAGAGGTTTGATCTTCTTGCAGTCCATGGGACTCTCAAGAGTCTCCTCCAGCACCATAATTCCAAAGCACCAATTCTTCGGCGATCAGCCTTCTTTATGGTCCAGCTCTCACTTCCATACATCACTTCTGGGAAAACCATGGCTTTAACTATACGGACCTTTGTTGGCAAGGTGATGTCTCTGCTTTTTAAGACGCTGTCTTAAGATGCCAGCCTTCCTAGAGACGGCAAATGCAGTGAACTGGAGCACTTGGCGTAACAATTTCACGAGGAGGAGTTACAAATGTCCATGACAAACCCACCAAGATCCGCAGTCAAGTTTTGAAGCCTGTTCCCTCTTAACTCTGAAATCAATGGGAAAATGGGCTTTGTACAAAGAGTCAAATTAAGGATTCAGCCCATTCTTTGGGACGTTTCATCAATGGGAAGCTTTCATCTGCAGGTTCTGTTTCCTCACAGGTTGCTTTGCCTCCTCCATGTATATAAGGGTTCTGTGTAACAGGGCATTGTGAAGGAGCCAGGAGTAGGGACTTTGTGATGGGGCACATACCTTTACGGTACGTGCTTCATTAAACACCTTTCCATCGAAGCCAAGAGCTCTGCAAACCAGAACGGAAATCAAAAGCCCTTTTTGGCTGCTTTGCAGCCAGACGAGAAAGGGCTGTGCTGTCTCTCAACACACAGAAGAAAACAAACTTGGAAAACTTCTGGCAACCAATGGGCCGAGCGTCAGTTAAGCTCAAAGTACCTGGAATGGCTTCATTTTAAGTGGCAAACATTCTGGTAAACAATTAATAAACTGCAGTTACCAGATGCTGTGGGAATTGTGGGGATCAGAGTGGCTGAAAGAGTTCCAGATTCTGCGCTCTGCTAATGTTGTTCGACTTTGATGCCCGAGGAGGGGGGCATCTCCACAGTGAGCTATAATGTCAGGGTCCTTGTCACTCAAGATAATGGAAGGCTCCACAGGGATGTTAGCCTGGGAGTCCAAGCCAAATCCTTCTTGGAATAAGTTTCACATTCTACCTCTGTTACGTTCCACTAGCAGTATCAAGTGTACCACGGTATATCTCCAGCTGCTCTTTTGGAACACAGTTTCATCAAAGAGGAGGCTCCATTTTATGAGCGAGTAGACTGAATTCTACTCTTTTTTGTAAAACAAAAACAAAAACCACAATACCACAAACACATCCATGCCAGCAAACCTTGCATGTCGCTCTACTAAACTTAGGAGAAGGCTCTAGAATCATCTGACATCAAACTTTCTGGAAACATTGTGAATCATATTGATGCTTTTCCATGAGGAGAACAGAGTGTGTTCATTCAGGTCAATCCTGTTTTCTAAAAAAAAATATTTTAGTTCAAGCCTGCTTTCTTATATGATTTTCGGGAACATGTACCTGTATATACGAAAGTGCTGGTTTTATCAAGTTTTATCTGCCAGTGAGAGGAATGAGGATAGATAAAGAGAGAGAAGGAACTGAAGCCACCACATCGGGCAGCTGGTGGGGTTGTGTGGCAACAGCTTTTGACAAGATCTTGGAAGATCTGCCCGGAAGCTGCTGTGATGTGACCATAGTCAGTGAGGCTTAAGCGGGGGAGACATCTTTCCATTTCACCTCAGGTTGCGGAATAGGATGGGCTGCCTCTGAGAGAGATAGGATGCTCAGTGCTAACATTTCCTCTTTCCAAATGGAACAATATCCCCTCTCCTCACCCTGTGCATTGTTCTGGGGGGGGGTGTCTCCCAACCTTCCAGGGCAGATATGGGAAGGGTGTGGGGGCACACAGGGAAGGAGGGGAGAAGTCCCATTGCGATAGATAAATCTGTCTCTTTGGCCCAACTGCACTATAGTGTGCTGGTCCTGAGGGTTATCCATGTGGCGAGGTCCGAGTCCAGTCCGAGGCCGAGGGTACGGTATGGAGGCTGTCCATCAAAGCTGTAGCTGGGTCCAAGGCAGGGAGTCGGGTGGGGTCAGGAACTCTGGCAGAAGAGCAGGACAGGGTGCAGGCAGGAACAGGCTAGCAACAACGTTGCTCCCGCAACCTGGGACTGGGGCTGCCTGGCTTTTGTCTGCCCTGAGGCATAGGGCGGCCCTGGTCCACAGGTGACTCGCCTCTCCTGGCCTAGAAGCGAGCACTCCTCCTGCGGGAACTTAGTTCCCTCCACCTCTCTGCCCTGAGCCTCTGCAGCTCAGGAGAGGCTGGAGGGTTACCGGACCCAGAGGCAACCTCAGCTTCCTCTGATGGGGCTGAGAGTGGAGCACCTGCAGGCAATGGGTCCTCCATCACCTCAGGAGCCAGAGCAGACTCAGCTGGTGCCTGCATCTGAGGATCCAGCACAGGTGAGGACCCTTCAGGCTCATGCCCAGCTCAGCTGGTTCTGGAAGCAGGGAATCCTGTACAGGCTGGGATGCCTCAGGTTAAGCCTCTGAGTCCGAATCCCAGGCCGTCACATATAGATTTAAAGCAGCACCATACCACTTTAAATAGTCATGGCTTCTCCCATGGGGCTGAACTGTGTTAAGGGGGCAGAGCGGTATCCCCCAGAGAGCTAAAGTTCTCAGTGTGGTTTAACTATCAGGCCCTCCAAGGCCGTCTTATCCATAGGCGCTAGGGGTGCGGGGCACCCGGACGCGGGCTCTCAGGGACGCGAGGCCGAGAGTCCAGGGCCCGAGAGTTGAGTCCGGGGCACCGTGGTGGGCTCGTCTGCTCGGGTGGCTCTGCACTTCGAGTTTGGGGGCAACCAAGCCAGTGAGACGCTGAGGCAGCCGGCCAGCTCCTCCTCCCTGCATGCCTGGGACTGGGAAACCTGCGGCGGCAGCCGCTGGGCAGATCTTTGCACCCCGGCACCACATATGCTTAAGACAGTCCCTTATGCCCTCTTCCCAGAGAACCCTGTAAAGTGTAGTTCTGTGAGGGGAATAGGGGTCTCCAAACAACTCTCAGCACTCCTAACAAAAACTACCCCTCCCAGGATTCCTTGGGGGAAGCCATGACTGTTTAAAGTAGGATGATACTGCTTTAAATGTATGGTGCAGGTTGTGGGGTTGCCATATTTCAGAAGGTGAAAATCCAGACACAAAAGTTCTTTAGCTTTTTAAAGTTTTAGAGCTATTTCCCCCAGAAATTGCCAAAATCACCACTTCCGATATGAGTTGCCATACGTCTGGATTTTCCCAGACATTTCAGTGATTTCTGCCTGGATGCTGTTCCCAACAGCCGAATTCCGGGTATGTCTGGGAAATTCCAAATGTATGGCAACCCTAGCAGATTGGGCCTTTGATCAGCAATGTATATGTAAAGGGTTTTCTTTGAGAGAGTGTGACCTTCTTAAAACTTGTTCAGCTATATTTAGTATCTGGTGATAACAAAACTAAGAGGAAAAGTACAATTAGTCTTCTCCAGTTGCTTTTATTCCAGAGACGTAACCACTGGCTGTGATGGTTGCCCTTAATTCCCCACACCCCTTTCTAAACAAATGAATGGGGATTGATTCCTTTAACTGTTACGCCTTCCCAGAAATTTCCCGAGCTGTAAGAAATGGTTTAATTATACATAGCTGAACATTTCTAACAGGTGTTGCTCCTAGCTTAAATGATGCCCTTATTAATGTTTCCAAAGGTACATATTAATAAAAATAAAAAAGACTCATTCACATCTACTCAGAAGCTTACTTTAAGAAAAGAGGGACTGCCTTTAAAGAAGGGGACTGGACTTACTGGGCCCTGGAGAGTTAGCAAAGGCAGCATGAATGGCAGAGAGGTTAAGTGCCCCAGATGGTACATTTCCATCTTTGGCCATATCCACAGGAGGGAGCAATGAGAGGTTGTTCTTAATTGGGGAGAGAGAAAGTCCAGTCCATTGAATGGTTCCTGTTTGCAGACCTGTCAATGCCGAAATGAACATGCGTGTGTGTGAAGGCATTCAGAAAGACGCCGGTTCTTTCTCTGGCCTCGGAGTCTAGCGCTTATCGTTATTTTGGTTCTGTCAGAAGCAAAAGGCCAAAGTAACGCTCACATCCCTGTGTACAGAGACAGTGGTACATCAGGTTAAGTACTTAATTCGTTCCAGAGGTCCATTCTTAACCTGAAACTGCTTTTAACCTGAAGCTCCACTTTAGCTAATGGGGCCTCCCGCTGCTGCCACGCCGCTAGAGCACAATTTCTGTTCTCATCCTGAAGCAAAGTTCTTAACCTGAGGTTATATTTCTGGGTTAGCGGAGTCTGTAACCTGAAGCGTATGTATCCTGAAGCATATGTAACCCGAGGTACCACTGTAAGGCTGAGCCAAGCAATGCTCTTGGCGAGTGAAATTTAAGCTCAAAATTCAAGGAAGTTTAAACTCCCTCACCTCGCAAATGGGAGGGACACGGGAGGGGGATTCTCTAGAAAACACTGAGGGTCTCTGGTAGTAGCCTGGCTCCCTTTGTTTATTTGCAGTGGGGGCCACAGAGCTCCTCTCGGTTGCTATTGTCTTCCTCCCCTGTCAGGGCATTCTTGGGGAAATGGCAGCTATTAGATGGCGGTTGCAAAAAGAAGGCCTGTCCTCATGGCCAACCTAGCAGTTCGAAAGCATGTCAAAGGGCAAGTAGATAAATAGGTACCGGTCTGGCAGGAAGGTAAATGGCGTTTCCGTGCGCTGCTCTGGTTCGCCAGAAGCGGCTTAGTCATGCTGGCCACATGACCCGGAAGCTGTACACCGGCTCCCTCGGCCAATAAAGCGAGATGAGCGCCGCAACCCCAGAGTCGGCCACGACTGTACCTAATGGTCAGGGGTCCCTTTACCTTTACTTTACCTCATGGGCAGCAGCACTAAAATGGTATAAAACAGGGATGTCCAACAGGTCGATTGCGATCAACTGGTCGATACCTGGAAGGTTTTTTTAGAATGCTGTTGATCGCTGGCTCCTCCATTCGGCAGTGCCCCGTCCTCTAGTGTGGTAGAATGGAAGACAGAGTTGACTGTTTCATTAGTGATCTGTTGGATTTCCTCCCTTAAAAAAGCTCAAAAACTTTGAATCCCCAAAATACGGGTACAGGGCTTTACTCCCTAAAAAAGCTCAATACAGTGGTACCTCGGGTTAAGTACTTAATTCGTTCTGGATGTCCGTACTTAACCTGAAACTGTTATTAACTTGAAGCACCACTTTAGCTGCTGCTGCGTGATTTCTGTTCTCATCCTGAAGCAAAGTTCTTAACCCGAGGTAATACTTCTGGGTTAGCAGAGTCTGTAACCTGAAGCATCTGTAACCTGAAGCATATGTAACCCGAGGTACCATTGTAACTTTTACCTGAACCCCCCCCCCCAAAAAAGGGGTAGACCACTGCCAGTTTTTAATTGTGTGAGTAGATCGCAGTGTCTTGGAAGTTTGTATAAAAGAAGAAAAGGGAATACCGAGCTGCCTGCAAATGATATTCCTCTTTTCAGAATGTTCACTCCCTGAAAAATACCTAAATGCTCCTCTCAGACTCAATGGAGTGGCGTGGGGGGGCATTTTCATTTAGCCCTAGAATAAAAATAAAATGATCGCCATTTGAACCATACCTTTTTGTCTTTTTAATGTGCTCTATGAGAGGGCTTGTCCACATCAGTGGTATAGTGCGTGGGAGGGGCTGTTGCCCAGAGCACAAAATTGCCAGGAGTGCAAAATTTAATGGTGAAGCTGCCTAATTTTCACCTTCTCAAATAATGCAGGAATGGAAATATAGCCATCCTTTGAAATTTGCACTTTTCCACAACTGCAATTAATCCAGAATGCGGCAGCCCGGACACTGAGATCCAGCGCCGAGGGCCTTCTGGCGGTTCCCTCATTGCGAGAAGTGAGGTTACAGGGAACCAGGCAGAGGACCTTCTCGGTAGTGGCACCCGCCCTGTGGAGCACCCTCCCATCAGATGTCAAGGAAATAAGCAGTTATCCTATCTTTAAAAGACATCTGAAGGCAGCCCTGTTTAGGGAAGTTTTTAATATTTAATGTTGTACTGTTTTTAACATTTGATTGTGAGCCACCCAGAGTGGCTGGGGAGACTCAGCCAGATGGGTGGGGTATAAATAAATTATTATTATTATTATTATTATTATTATTATTATTATTATTATTATTATTTGCTCTAGGCAAGTAAAGTGTGTAACATGTGCATGTGAACATATACGTTATTGAAATAACACCCTAAAATGCATCGTTGGGGGAAAGGGCCTTTAAAGAAACGTGTGTATCAGGCAAAACTGGATACAATAATGTCTCTATTAGAAGAAATTTGCACCAATATGCTGATGAGAGAGGACTTTAAAAAAAAGATGTGGAATCTTCCACAGGCAGATGTGGAAATGGAGAGAATTTAAGAATGGAAAACAAAGAAGCAGAAAAAAACCCAAAATTGACAGATTTGAACATCTCTGCTCAGGTGGGCTGGTGTCAGATTGCAGTTTTATAGCGCAATTCCTGTGAATGCTTATTGAGATAGAAGCCCCGCTGTGCTGAGTGGGACTTTCTCTCAGAAAAATGTGTGAGGGATTTCAGCCTTGGTTGCAGATGGGTGAAGGAGACCTAAAGCAAAATGTTTCAGCCTGCAGCGCTCATATTCACTGTTCCAGCCAGTTTGTTTTGCTTCCCTGCAGAACACTCCATTCCATTAGCCCTCGCACCAAATAACAGCCCCCCCAACTCCAAAAGTCAGTCAACACTCTGTGGGCATTGAGCATGTTTAGTCCAGGACATTTCAGGGTGGGGCCCGCCGGTTTCTTTCAGATTGTTGTTGTTGTTTAGTCGTCTCTGACTCTTTGTGACCCTATGGACCAGAGCATGCCAGGCACTTCTGACTTCCACTGCCTCCCGCAGTTTGGTCAAACTCATGCTGGTAGCTTCGAGAACACTGTCCAACCATCTCGTCCTCTGTTGTCCCCTTCTCCTTGTGCCCTCCGTCTTTCCCAACATCAGGGTCTTTTCCAAGGAGTCTTCTCTTCTCATGAGGTGGCCAAAGTATTGGAGCCTCAGCTTCAGGATCTGTCCTTCCAGTGGGCACTCAGGGCTGATTTCCTTCAGAATGGATCGATTTGATCTTCTTGCAGTCCATGGGACTCTCAAGAGTCACCTCCAGCACCATAATTCAAAAGCATCAATTCTTCGGTGATCAGCCTTCTTTATGGTCCAGCTCTCACTTCCATACATCACTACTGGGGAAACCATAGCTTTTACTATACGGACCTTTGTTGGCAAGGTGATGTCTCTACTTTTTTCAGATTATATATCTGCAAATCTTGGAGGTTCCCCAAGCCTGCTGATTCATCTCTCTTTAAGTGTGGCTGCTGCTGCTTTCACAAAATAAAAGCAACAGGACGCACTCCTGAACATTGGCAAGAGAGGGAATTATTTAGGAAATTAAAACAGAAAGAAACCCTTCTCTGGATAAATCTCGCAACAACGAAAGCAAGTTGGAACCAGAAACTGCCCCATTATTTCAGGACCAAGTTTTAAATATCTTAAAAAATAAATGTGTTGTTGTTATGTTCTGAGTTGAATAGGATCCAAAATGCAACAGTCTGATTGGTCCTAGAACAATAGGATTCAGAATGCAGCAGTCTGATTGGTCCTAGAACAATAGAATTCAGAATGCAGCAGTCTGATTGGTCCACAGGAGCCACCCAATCCAGCTCCAGGTGGAAGTGAATCCGCAACCTGATTGGCCTACAGGAGAATCCCGGAATCACGTGGGACCCATTGTGTAAATAATGTATATAAAGCAGACCTTCTGGGGGAACTTCCATTCCTCCTCACCACCATGAGCTGAATAAAGAGCATGAAATCCACTCTTGACTCCAAGTATATTTCAGTTGTCCTAAGGTAGCCTTTATATATTTGAGATTTCAAATGAATTCACCACTGAATGTGGCAAGTGGTACATGGGATATAGCTTGTATCTGCAGGAGTAGAGCTCCGCTCACTTTTCTTTGGATCCCAACCTTCATAAACAAGATAGGGGAACGAGGATTCAGGAGTTCTTATGCTGGATAATTCATCTCTGTATACTGATACGCTACATGATGAGACCAGATGGGTTTTTACTGCAGATAATGGAACTACATAATGAACAACAGTCACCTACATATTTTTATTAGATTTAGGTGATACGGGAATGGGTGGGTCTTATTTCAGTTTCAAGGACCTTTTTTAAAAAAGAGAGAGAGAGCTATGGGTGGCATTGTTTAAATCCTTTATGGAAAAATAAAAGAAGAAAAATCCATTCAGACATACTTTTTTACTGCAGATATATAGGTGATTTATTGAGGCTGCAATTATCATATACGTAGGGTTGCCATGTTTCAAAAAGTGAAAATCTTGACACAAAATTTGTTGAGAAGAAGAAGTAGTTTAAGAAAATTTGCAAAAATCTATAAATTCTGGACGTATGGCAACCCTAATACAGTGGTACCTCGGGTTACATACGCTTCAGGTTACATACGCTTCAGGTTACAGACTCCGCTAACCCAGAAATAGTGCTTCAGGTTAAGAACTTTGCTTCAGGATGAGAACAGAAATCGTGCTCTGGCGGCAGCGGGCGGCCCCATTAGCTAAAGTGGTGCTTCAGGTTAAGAACAGTTTCAGGTTAAGTACTGACCTCCGGAATGAATTAAGTACTTAACCCGAGGTACCACTGTATACGTGTCAATGTTTTCATTTGGGATCAGTGCTGTTCATCTATACATTTGTTTTGCTATGAATTTCTGATCATTTAATCCTTCCATTTTTTGATATAGTATTGTTTATCTCTATGTGGGTCATTATCAACATTTGCACCCCAGGGCAGAAATGTGATATTGATGTTAATGATGGCTTTTTCTGGTTGAACACTGTTGGAAACAGGATATTGGGCTGGATAATCCTTCCCTTCCCTTGGTCTGATCCAGCTGTGCTCTTCTGTCTTCCTTGTTAACATAAGAGCATAAGTGGAGCTGTGCTGGGTCAGGCCAAAGCAGTGTCAGATTAAACCTCATGGAGGCTCCTAGGCAGTCAAAATCTCATCCACCCACCCCAATTATCTCCTAATACTTGATTGTATTTTTCCTCCAACATCAAATCAATATCTGTTGTCGTGGGGGCCCTAAAAGGTGTGCAACCCCATAGACCGGTGCCTACTGTGCCTATTTGGTAATCCAGTTCTGGGCTGAAGTCCAATTTGGTGCAGCATCCTGTTCTCACAGCCGCCAAGCACTTGCCTGTGCAAAGTCCTTAAGAAGGAATTTCAACACCCGTTGCTTCCTCAGTACAGCTATGAGCTTCCCTTGCTGGGCTCCATTGAAAACTGCTTCTCTATGCGAACCAGGAAGTTGACCTCTCCAGACAACGGAACATCCCTTCTTTACTTATCTCTGTGGCTTGTGGTCTCCTGGGTGATGCAGATGCGATTAGGCAGTCGAATGCACATGCATACTCCGTTTCCCTTCCTCCTACCCCACCCCTCTGTGTGGTCCCGGGCACTGGCAACCCACGCTATACCACTGACCTGAGTTTAACAGCATTCTCTCTCCACTTGTGTTTCCCATCAACTAACATTCAGAGCCATACTGCCGGCGATAGCGGAAGAACAGAGCCCTTATGTTTAGTAATAAATAATAATAATAATAAACTTTTATTTATATCCTGCCCTCCCCAGCCGAAGCCGGGCTCAGAGCGGCTAACAACAGTAAAATGATACAACATTCTAAAATCATTTCATTATAAAATCAGTTCAAATCAGATTAATGGCAACCATTGGGCTAGAGTCCTGTGAGGATTGCCAAAGGAGGAGGTCAGGCTGTGCCCTGGCCAAAGGCCTGGTGGAACAGCTCTGTCTTGCAGGCCCTGTGGAAATATGCCAAGTCCCGCAGGGCCCTAATCTCTTGTGACAGAGCGTTCCACCAGACTGGAGCCACAGCCGAAAAAGCCTGGCTCTGGTTGAGGCCAGCCTAACCTCTCTGTGGCCCGGGACCTCCCAGATGTTTTTGTTTGAAGACCGTAAGGCCCTCCATGGGACATACAAGGAGAGGCGGTCCCGTAGGTACGAGGGTCCTAGGCCATATAGGGCTTTAAAGGTTAAAACCAGCACCTTAAACCTGATCCTGTACTCCACCGGGAGCTACCGCAGCTGGTATAGCACTGGTTGAATGTGATCCCATGGCGAAGACCCCATAAGGAGTCTCACCGCGGTATTCTGCACCCGCTGGAGTTTCTGGGTCAGTCTCAAGGGCAGCTCCACATAGAGCGAGTTACAATAAGCCATTTATTTCCTTTTTTCCCATGAACGTTCCACTTCTTCCCTTGTTCTGATTACAGTGGTGCAGTAACGGGGAGTTCCATGACCACCAGAAATTGGGGTTTAACTTTGCAGGACTCTTGCAGAATTACTGAACTCCCCCTCCCAACTCTGCAGACTGCAACCAAGGTGGTAAAGTCAGGGTGGGATATATTTTTTTGGGGGGGGCATTTGTGTTCATCAAGGGACGCGGGTGGCGCTGTGGGTTAAACCACAGAACCTAGGACTTGCCGATCAGAAGGTTGGTGGTTCGAATCCCCACGACGGGGTGAGCTCCTGTTGCTCGGTCCCTGCTCCTGCCCACCTAGCAGTCCAAAAGCACGTCAAAGTGCAAGTAGATAAATAGGTACCGCTCTGGCGGGAAGCTAAATGGCGTTTCCGTGCGCTGCTCTGGTTCGCCAGAAGCGGCTTAGTCATGCTGGCCACATGACCCGGAAGCTGTACGCCGGTTCCCCGGGCCAATAAAGTGAGATGAGTGCCACAACCCCAGAGTCGGTCACGACTGGACCTAATGGTCAGGGGTCCCTTTACCTTTACCTATTTGTGTTCATTACTAATTATGAATGACAAACCTTTTCATGATTACCACCTATTGACCCCATGGAACTGGCACATGGACTGAAAACTTCCTACAGCTTCTTGAGTCATCCTGACTCTTGCTGAGAGCCTCTTTGGGAAGCCGGCTGCAAAGCTTGCTTTGTAACTAGTAAGCTTCTGTACATTTCGTATTATCCTTATAAAAATCCTTTTGGGTCAGGCCTAGCTTTCTTGCAGCTGACACAGATTAATGCAGCCCGGTTCCTTTAAAGGGAAAGCTTGAGATGAAAAGGGTTTTACATTACCATGTGAGCACTTTCTGAGTTTATGAGTGAGCATACGATTGATTCTGATAACCCCTACACACACACACACCAGGGTCCAATATTTGGACTTCATTAAAGCTATTATAGAATTACATATGGATCCGGAACATGTGTTTGGAGATGTATATGAACCTTTTTATTGTTCCAAGACCAACAACCAATCCTGGTGACCAGATATAACTCAGATAGTAAGGGTTGCCTGCCTTTCTGGGTAACCTTCTCGGGTGTTTGTCACACGTCTGTGGTGAGTGGCTCCATCTCTGAATAATGGCCATGGTCTGATGGGCGTTGGAGTTCAACAACATTTGGAGGCCCCAGGATCCCCAATCATGCAGCAGCCTTTCTCAACCTGTGGGTCCCCAGATGTTGTTGAACTACAACTCCCATCACCCCTAGCAAGCAGGGCCAGAGCTCAGGGATGATGGGAGTTGTGGTCCAACAACATCTGGGGACCCACAGGTTGAGAACCGCTGCTCTACAGGATGTGAGACCCAGTTGCCTGAAGAATCCCCTGCACTGAGGTAATCTTTGAGGGCTTTCTTCTGGGTGCCCCTGCCATCTAAGGTCTGGCAGGTGGTATCTAGAGAACACCTATCAGGTGAGATAGCATCCTGTCTGTGGAATGCTTCTCTTAGGGAGACTCACCTGATGCCAGATAGGCTGTGTATTTTTTTAATTACAGTGTAACCTCGGGTTGCAAACATGATCTGTGTGGGAGGCACGTTCGCAACCCGCAGCGCTGCGTCTGCGCACACGTGGGTTGCGATTTGGCACTTCTGCGCATGCGTAAAGCACGATTTATTGCTTCTGCACATGCGCAACCACTGAAACCTGGAAGTAACCTGTTCCAGTACTTCCGGGTTCGGCGTGGTGCACAACCCAAAATAGCGTAACCTGAAAAGTCTGAAACCTGAGGTACCACTGTACAGTGCTGGGAAAATAACCTTAAAAATAAATAAAAATCTCAAGTCTTTTAAGCTCTGATGACATTGTTTTAATGATGGAATTTTATTTGCTCCTTTTCATTTATGTTCTCTCATTTTTAAAATAATAATAATAACAACAATAGTTTTAAGATTATGCACACAGAGACATATTGTAAATTGCATTGGAAATATTTATATGGAAGGGTTGGGAACAAATCTGCCTGATCAATAAATAAGGCATTCAATTGATCTTGGCAAGCAAGACCAGACCCTAAATCATTGGATGCCTTCTAATAAAAATGCACAAAGTTGACAGCCAAGTCTTGGGACGAAGGAACTCTTTAAGAGAAAACCAGAACATCAGCAGAGGAATAGGGAGAGTCAGCGATCCCTGATTTCTTTCATTTGAATTGTGCTGCGTTGGACAGAAACGAGGTTAAAAAAAACCAAAAGCACAATGACCGCTCCCTGCATAAAACAGGGGGCGATCTTTGCGTGGACGGGCGCAGCCCCTGGATCTGGAGTGGCTCCATCAGCACAAGCTTGGCTTCGCCTTCCCTCAGGTGGGATACCTGGAGGTCTTCGCCTACTCCAGTCAGCTGTCCAATCCCACCTGGGGGAAGCATTGCCAAAGAGATCAGGCCAGGTAGGGGAGGGATTACCTGCCCACACAATAGAGGGAGGATCTAACCTGGGAATCCTCACTTGGCTCCAGAGCTTCTCCCACCCTACCCACCCTCAGTTAAGTCTTATTTTACAGGTTAACTTTTCTTCACAGGTATGCGGGCGCTGCTACGTTAAGGTTGCTGTCAAAGGGCCGGAAAGGAATCTCCCTGCATTAGCAGGTTTCACCTTTCCTGTAGCAAAACGTCACATCTTTGGCGGTATCAGACCTTGGGCGGAATCCTTTTGTCCATCTTCCTCTTTGCAGCGGCGATACCAGGGTTCCCCGTTAAAGGGGTTTCTGAAGGGAGGCTTTGACCGTACGCTGAAAGGTCGTCATTGCTCTCCCCTGCAGCGGTGGCGTAACGGGGGTGGCTATCTCTGATTGAACATATGTTCTCCAGAGCCAGCCCATCCCCCACACAAACACTGGATAACCCTGATGCTCCCTAGGTCCCCGGCTGGGGACTGGGGAGGGAGAACGCCCAATGCCTGAGCCAAGGTCTACCCACATTTGAAATTTAATAAAGTTGTGGCCAATTTAATCCTATAGCACGTTGTCTTGAGTCGTTATTCCACATGACGGGGGGACCACTCAGGATCTGGGGACTCCGCCTGTCCACGCAATGTCAACATCTAAATTATTGAGGAGCACTTGAGCATCACTGCAGAAGCCTTTGGATCACATCTCTTATTCTTGCCCTCCTACTCTGAAGTGGCTAGAAGAGGGCAGACTGTATCTTATCTTGAAATATTATCAGACATGGAATGTGGAAATGTATGCTTGCCCCTACAACCAGCCCTGAGCACAACAGGCTTGTCAGAATATAGAATTTGTGGGTCAACTGGTGTGGAATTGGGGGGACGGGACTTTTGCTGCCTCTAGTTCCTCCTTGAAATAGTTGCAATCCTGAAAGAATGACGGGGACATAGGGTTAATTTACCATGGTGTTGAAGGAACAGCAAGTCTCTGTTTTTTTTCCCCCTTCATGTTTTTTATTTACAATTTAAATGTACAGACAGAACATATGTGAAGCAAGGGGATTCCTGTGGCGCGCAGCAAGTCTCTGTTCCCTTGGCAAATCTGCCACCTATGACCCAAAGTTGTCAAAATACAGAAATACCCCTTGTGATAGTGTTCTGGTCAAACAAACTGAGCACAGTGCCCTGAGTGGAAAGAAAGCCCTGGAGAGGAGAAGGCACAGAGAGCTGTGGGGAGGAAGGGACCTTTAGTCCCGGCAACCGATTTCATGGAGTAAGCTGCCATGCTCATTAGGCCTGACACGCAGCCAAGTCTGTGGAGACCATGGTTTTGCTAACCAAGAGTTATCCCCAACCCAGAACTGTGTGGTTTTCTGACGCTTGTGCCCTTACCTAATTCAACTCACAGTAGCTGTATTCCATCTCCTGGGAGGTCAGGAGGTAATCCCCAAAGGTAATTACCTCCAAAGGTAATAATGTCACCAAAGGTAATAATGGCAAAGAGTTGGCACTTTGTTTTTGTTAGTGGTGGCGATTATCTCTTTCTCTCCCAGTTAAAGTATTCAATAGGGATGCCCTACTGATTTTATCTATGCCCATTCCGCAGATTTTCTTAGGTGTGGGTCTGGCTGCATGAAGTTGGTTTTTCCTCTGCTGTTGACAGACCGTCACTTCAAACTTAAGAGACACTCCAGACCTGTGGTGTCTGAAATCAGGAAGCATCCAGGATGCTGAAGTATGGAAAGAAAGGACTTCTCACATGCTTGATGGGCTTAAAAGGAGGGTTGCTTACCTTTAAATGTTATTCTTCAGCTGGGCTTCTGTGTAGTCACTGCAGCTAAATTTAGTTTAGCTTTGCTTAGTTCAGTTTAATATTTGTATCCTGCTTCTCTGTTCAGACCATCAAAGCATCTGAAGTACATCTGAATAGCAACTCAATAAAGCTCCCGCTGATTGCACTAATAGTTTTAAAATGGCAGGTCATACGCTAAAAGTTTATTGGTTTTTAAAAAATATTAATATTTATTGAAATAATTTCAATTATAAAGAAATAAATGGTACAGAGAGAAAAAAGGGGAAGAGGGGGGAAGACAAAGGGGTGTATGAGAACACACACACACACACACACACTGCTTTTTTCTGGGGGGATGCATACCCCTAAACATTTTGTGAATCTTTGTACTTTTGTCCATTTACTGTATTTATTTTCCCCGATTTGAGCTATAAAATGGTGATTTTATTGAGTCAAAATGAGAGTACTCCTAAACATTATTCTTAGAAAAAAAGCAGTGTGTGTGGGGACGGAAGGACAAAATCTAGTCTTATACACAGAAAAATACGGTATATATTGGATGTAATGTAATATACTCCCATATACTCCTATATAAATTTATTTAGTGTTATTATCCAAATACATATATATTGTAGATATTAATAGCCTACTACATTTTGTATAAACTCATTCCAAATGCTGTCATGTTTATCCAAACAGAAGTCTACGTCTGTAAGGAGTCTGTTCACAAGTTGCAAGTTTTGTCACATTGTCAATCCATTGATTAAAGGGTATCATATATTTATGATTTCATTTCATCAATATCAGCCTCTTGGCTACCATTAGTGTGTAGAATCCTTTTTTGTTGTACTGTTGTTAATTTCCATACAATTGGTACAGTATATAGTTTTAGAAAAACACTCCAAAAAACCCTATCTCTCTTTTTAAAAAAGAAAGAAAGCTTTACTAATAATCTAAAAATAGAGAAAAAGGAATGTTGGTGAATCTCATTGTGGAGAGAATTTTACAATCTTGGGGCCACCACTAAACAGGCCCTATCTCTTGAACCTGCCCACATATTCGCATAAATGAATAGAAGAGGAACTGAGTCTCTGAGGCAGATGGGAAAGGAAGGCAGGTTCAAATGAAGAAGTCTTTTTCTGAGGCTGTCTGGTCCTAAGTGAGAGGTGGGAAATCCATAGCCCACCAGATATTGCTGGACCACCATGCCCCATCATTCCTGGGCATTGGCCATGCTGCTCAGGGCTGATGGGACTTGGAGTCCAATCACGTCTGGAGGACCACCCTGCCCTCAACCAAAGTGGATTTGAGTTTATGCTAACCCAAGCACACCCATTTCTGATTGAACAGGGAGACATGTTCCATTCAGGGCATTGTGAGTATCACCGAACTTATCTTTTGTTGGTATCTTCATGAACTTATCTAATAGACTGAGTTAACAGGGTTTATTGAGCTGTGGGAGCCTGCAGCAGAGAGAAGCCCAGAAGCTGAAGCTGGAGAGTGGAGGAGAGATGTCAAGAGGCAGAGATGAGTCAGGCTGGTGAAGAGTCAGGGGTGTCTCCTCCTTCTGCTGCAATAAGCTCCCCATCCCCTTGTCTCCCAGAACCAGAAGAGGAATGAAAAGGGCAGGGGAGAGGTTGGCTGCAGGCAGGCACAGTCTCTGATTGCTTGGGGAAAGCCGACAGGGTGCCGGCGTTTTGCACCTGTTTTTCCTTTGCAGTCCAAGTAATCAAAAGGCCGCTGTTCGCCCCGATGGGGCCCTTTAACTGGGGCTTGCAGGTAGCACACTCCCAAGATAGTTTTCCGGGCTTCTTCAGTGGTCTAATCTCAAAGTCTTGATATGTATATTGATATTCAATCTTATAGAGAAGACTCTTTCTTGCCTTAAGCTAAGCAAATCAGTCTCTTAAGCTTAAACCAAGGTACAAAACGCCTGCACCCTGTCGTCTGCAACTTCATTGTCTACAACTTTATTAACATCTATCTACAACTCTACTAGCATCTCTCGGTATTGTGAATATCACCAAACTTAACTTTTGTTGGTCTCTTCATGAACTTATCCAATAGACTGAGTTGAGCATTTGAAAAATCTATTGAAACCAGACATTATAAGTTCATTTTAGGCTGGGTTGTTCACAAGTCTTTGTGGCTTTGTTTAATGTTTTGTATTTTTCTCAGAAGGTTGATAAAGTATGTACAATTATTGTGTCTATTAATCGCCAACGTGTTGCATGAGTTGCACTACTGGATCCATCCTGTAGCTTCTCATCGTTTCTTTCAACTTCCCTGATCTTTTATGCTGCTATTAAAAAAAAAAATCACCTTCATGTTTGCTGTCTGCCTAACTAGTTTGCTCTTTTCTGGCCTAATGGCAGCAATATCATAGCCTTAGCTGACACCAAAATGAATATTTGCAGGAAAAAACAGTATATTTCCTCGCCCCACCTCCTTCCCTCCTGGTGGCAAGGGTGCCTGTGTGTGCCTGGAAACTTGTCCCTTTGAACTTCGAGGCTGGGAGGGCAAAAAAAGAGAGAGGGGGAAACCTTTTCCAGGGAAAAGAAAAATCATCCCAGCAGCTTCCAAAACATCGGCAACTCTGTTATTTTTAACTGCAAAGAGAGGAATTTGGGACAAGGGATGAATGCAAAACGAGTGTGAACGAAAAGAAGGAAAACGATGGAGTCGTTAAGGAGGAAACCGCAAGGCCAGAAAGGCCCGTAATGAGTCTATTGATGCGAAAATTAAAGAAATGCAAATTATTTTGCGGGGCGGGGTGGTTGGTGGGTGGGGAAGAGATGGAGCCTGCCTTAATCTTATAAAGGGAATTCATGGGCCACCCCAGGGAGAATGTGAAGTAAGTGTTCAGTGATGTGTTGACTTTAATGCAGGAAAGAAGTCTGCTGCTGAGAGCAACATTAATCCTATGTCTGTGTTTGGTTTCCAGTTGTTTCTTAGCATCCTCCCTGGTCACTGGGCTGGAAGGCTTAGATTTAAAGAGGTACGTTGCACGTCGGGTACCAGGCCTCGGTTGATTGTGTGGATTGGCTAGCAGGCCCCTCAACGCCCCCATTTTATTATTTAATTATTATTTGGCGCAAATCCTCCGAGGAGCTCCAGGCGGTCCAGTGGTTTTCCTGTTTTCCGTTTCATCCCATCAACATTGGTGGAACGCTCTGTCACAAGAGACTAGGGCCCTGCGGGACTTGACATCTTTCCACGGGGCCTGCAAGACACAGCGGTTCCACCAGGCCTTTGGCCAAGGCACAGCTTGACCCCTTCCTTTGGTAATCCTCACAGAACTCTAGCCCAATGGTTGCCATTAATCTGATTTTGAATTGATTTTAGAATGAATTGTTTTTAGAATGCATTTCAATTAATTGATTGTGATTTTATGTAAGCTGTGTTACTTTTATTGTTGTTAGCCGCTCTGAGCCTGGCTTCGGCTGGGGAGGGCGGGATATAAATAAATTATTATTATTATTATTATTATTATTATTATTATTATTATTAAGTAGGTAAGGCTGAGAGGCAGTGACTAGCCCCAGGTCGTCCAGTGAGCTTCATGGCCAAGTCGGAATTTGAACCTGGTCTCCCAGGTCCTAGTCCAATCACTCTAACCACTACACCATGCCAGATCTTCTGCTAGATGGAGGACACAGTTTCCCTTCCAGTTAGTTTTCTGAACCCTGGTAATAAAATTAGTCCTATGCTATTCAGAGATGGAGTAAATATGACCCTTCTCTCATGTAAAAACACAGGAACACTTGTCAAGACCTTTGGACTGTTCAGCACAATTTGCCCTCCGTATCAACAAGTATTGTCATTTCATTAACCAGTTGCTTTGCAGCCATTCTCCAAAGAAGCAGCAGTGTGTGTGTGGGGGGGGGGGAATGTTATTGGTTGGGATTCAAGTTTTACTCAGAGTAGACCTATTGAAAGAATGGGAGTCAGCATTTCAGAGCACTCTGTTTTCGAGTTAATTAATGGTTAGTCCAAGGAAAAAAACTTTCTTTTGTTCAAAGAGTAGCTGCTGATGTCCTGAAAGTCTCCTACGGTTGCCATATGACCTCTTTTTCCAGGACACATCCTCGTTTTCATGGGTATGTAAAATGAGAGTCATCACAGCGATCCATAGTTAAAAGGAGAAGTCGGCAAATGTGTCTTCTTTTTTGCTCTTCAAAATAGGGCAACCCTGAATTTAATTACAACAATTGTGTCTTTCTTCACATTTCTGAATGCTGACAGTCTGAGGTAAGCCTTACTGAATCCAGATGGACTTGCTACCAAATAAGTGGGCATAGGATTACAGCCTGATTTTGTATTTTTTAACTGTTGCAGAACACAGTCCTATTTTAATGGAACCTAAAAATGGCTATCACTCTTCCACCCCCCCTTTCACAGAACTAGCTGAAATTTGCAGGCAAAAGTGCTGCTCTGTTGTGGATTAAGCTTGCCAAATTGCAGTCAGATCCATCCAAGGATTTCATTTAGGCAGCATTTATATATTTATTCTAAAGAAGAAGAAAGTCCCTTCTTCTTCTTCTTCTTCTTCTTCTTCTTCTTCTTCTTCTTCTTCT
>JAXCMG010000070.1:417630-450442 GCA_034642415.1 Podarcis siculus | reverse complement strand
TCTTCTTCTTCTTCTTCTTCTTCTTCTTCTTCTTCTTCTTCTTCTTCCAGAACTGGGTGCAATTTTCAGACATGGTTGTCCAATCTGAGAGGATGGATCCAGCCAGCTTTCAGAATGATGAGTGCTTCTGTAATGACAGACTTTACCATTTTGAGGTGGGTGAAATCAAAATCACCCAGCACCTAGTGTCTGGTGGGCAATTTGTCTGAAAACATGAAGGAGGAACCCATGGGTGAATGGGTAATAATTAGGCTGACAATGAGCAGCACACCTGAGAACTTACTTTAAGGGAGGCAAAGGGAAAATAAACATTAATAAAAAATATTGGACAGCTAGGAGTCACAAGAAGAGCTCTGCAACTGAAGTGTGAGAGAGGGAAATTGTACTGAGGTGAGTGACTTAGGAATTTAAGGAATCCCTGATCTAATTTGAGATGCCTTGCTCACAGTGCAAGCTAACTTGGGAATGTGATAACCTGAAATATACTCAGAGTCGAGAGTGGATTTCATGCGCTTTATTCAGCTCATAGTGGTGAGGAGGAATGAAAGTCTCCCCAAAGTATCTGCTTTATATACATTATTTACACAATGGGCTGCACGTGATTGGCTAATTCCGGAATTCTCCTGTAGGCCAATCAGGTTGTGGATTCACTTCCATCTGGAGCTGGATTGGGTGGCTCCTGCAGACCAGTCATACTGCTGCATTGTTCTAGGACCAATCAGACTGCTGCATTTGGGATCCTATTCAACTCAGTACATAACCTCATTCGGATCACCCCTACTTAATTCAGGCTGCGCACAGAACCAATGTACACCTCTTCCAGAGTTCCCTGCTTACTTCCCTCCACTGAAAACTGCCTATTGTAAAGACTGCCCCATTGTCTGAATCCTCCATTTGCCTATTTGCAAATCCATAAAATGATTCATCCTCTTGCTCCATGATCCCTGTGCTTCCTTTGGGCCAGGGATTTTTTTTTAAAAAATGCCTTTTGAAAGTTCCAGCAGATAATGTTCATCAGATCACAGACATGCACTCTTCTGTGCAATTTTGCTGGCTTTCCAACAGAATTCTAAAACATAGTGAGCAAGCGAGCGAAGGATCCATCACAGTTAGCTCTTGATTTCGACAAAGAAAAATGGCTCCTTTAGCACGTTCATAATACCATCCAGGGTCTTCCAAGAACAAACGTCCCTCCTACCTCAGATGTGTACCATTAGGCTCTCTGCACTGATGTGATGCCAAGGGCATAATAATGTTTGCCAAGGGCAAAATAACATGAGCCAAAGACTCTGCGTTTAGCTAAGGAAAGTGCTCCTATTAATGGATTGCATTAGGATAGAGGTGGCAAGACCTCTTTTAGTAATCTTTGTTAGGCATGCTAGAAATTGCATAATTTGCTAAGTGATCTCGTCAAAGAAACTCAAGGTAGTTAACAAACAGTTACAGACACAGAATGAAAACAAACTAAGCGTAGTATTTACTCAGAGTAGACTCAGTGAAATTAATGAACACAATTTAGGTCCATTAATTTCAATGGGGCGGGACGTGGGTGGCGCCGTGGGTTAAACCACAGAGCCTAGGACTTGCCGATCAGAAGGTTGCGGTTCGAATCCCCGCAACGGGGTGAGCTCCCGTTGCTCAGTCCCAGCTCCTGCCAACCTAGCAGTTCGAAAGCACATCAAAGTGCAAGTAGATAAATAGGTACCGCCCTGGTGGGAAGGTAAACACGTTTCCGTGCGCTGCTCTGGTTCACCAGAAGCAGCTTAGTCATGCTGGCCACATGACCCAGAAGCTGTACGCCAGCTCCCTCGGCCAATAAAGTGAGATGAGCGCCGCAACCCCAGAGTCGGCCACGACTGGACCTAATGGTCAGGAGTCCCTTTACCTTTTTAATTTCAATGGGTCTAAACTGATTACCTCCCATAATCCCTAAATATTAAATGAACAATATCATTGACAAATGATTCTGCCTTTGATTATCTGTAAACTCAGTGACCCAGAACGAACCATTGACTCTTTATGGCCTGACCTTAACCGTTTGAATGTTTTTTTCTGCTTCTTTGCTCAGGTTAGTGAGGACCAGCATTACGTGAAATATTTTTGACCCTGTTTCTTCTTGCACTTGAGGTTCCCCCCAGCAGACCGCTTGCGTTTTGTATGTACAATTTGTGCATTTCTGTTAGTGCAAACTCGTGTTCTTGCCCATTTTTATAATCGTGAAATGCTGGTCCTGTATCTGATACGTGTATGACAACATGGATAATAGTTGTCAATATTTATATACTATTCAACAGCTGTAGGAAAGTAACATGAACTTGTGAGTTTCCCTATGCTAGGTTAATTCTCATGATCCAGGAGTTTAGGATATCCACAGATTTAACAATCAGTCAGCCTGGAAGGAAAGAGAACCAAATCTACTTTTGGATTCGATTACAGTGGTACCTCGGGTTACATACACTTCAGGTTACATACGCTTCAGGTTACAGACTCCGCTAACCCAGAAATAGTACCTCGGGTTAAGAACTTTGCTTCAGAATGAGAACAGAAATTGTACTCTGGCGGTGCGGCAGCAGCAGCAGCAGCAGGAGGCCCCATTAGCTAATGTGGTGCTTCAAGTTAAGAACAATTTCAGGTTAAGAACGAACCTCCAGAACGAATTAAGTTCTTAATCTGAGGTACAACTGTACTCAGATTGCCCTCCTTCATTACATTATACTATACCAGAGTGGCTGAGCAGAGCATCATACAGTACAGTGGTACCTCGGGTTAAGTAGTTAATTCGTTCCGGAGGTCCGTTCTTAACCTGAAGCACCACTTTAGCCAATGGGGCCTCCTGCTGTCGCCGCGCTGCCGGAACATGATTTCTGTTCTCATCCTGAAGCAAATTTCTTAACTCAAGGTACTATTTCCGGGTTAGCAGAGTCTGTAATCTGAAGCGTATGTAACCTGAAGTGTCATACCTCGGGTTACAGACGCTTCAGGTTACAGCAGTGGCGTGGCGGCAGTAGGAGGCCCCATTAGGTAAGGTGGTGCTTCAGGTTAAGAACAGTTTCAGGTTAAGAACGGACCTCCGGAACGAATTAAGTTCTTAAACTGAGCTACCACTGTAACTATTTGTTTCATAATAGACTTTAAAACATCACTACAATAAATTCTATCCCTTAACATAATTGTGAACTAGGTATAAGTAAATTCAGTGCGGTTTTTCTAGAAAATGAGGGTCTGGAACTCATCATGAACACCTCATCTCCCTCGTTCTCTTTGGAGGGCAGTGGTGCCTACCTGAGAGGTGTCGGAACTGAGTTCCGGAGAGTTCCGGATGAAAAAAAGCCCTGAGTAAATTCAATATGTAAAGTTAAACCAATGGAGACCAGTTTTCTATAAAATCACCCTGTCTTTGACACCTTTCCTTTGCGCTTACAAATAAATTCGTTATGTGAATTTTTTAGTTTATTGAAATTAAGTAACCTTTTCTCTCTCTCCGTGTTTTTGTTGGGTTATTTCTCTTCAAAGACTCATCTTCTCCCATATGAAATGCACAGCATGCTAAATATTTTAAGAAAACAACTGTCCCTAATGCAAGGAAACTTGTCTCCCTATCCTCTCTATAGGTTTGGCCATACAGAGCTTCTGATTGAAGTCAGTTCTGAGTAGACATCAGAGGGCGACTTATACAAATATGGGAGCGGCAAAGTCTTCCAAGATTGCCTGTTTTCTTCCATGAGCTAGAAAGCTACAAGTTGCAGTTTCTCAGTTCTCCAAATGGAAGAGGATGAGCTCATGTTGGCTCACTGCTCCCATGTTACACTGCTGGTGCAAGTAAAAGTTCCATTTTTGTGCAGGATCCACTGATGTCTCGCTCCTGTCGCCAGGTCAGCCGCCCAAAAATGAGAGTGTATGGGAGTCTTGAATGGAAATGCCATTCGTGCCTTCATTTTGGAATAACTGAAAATTAAACCAAATGTGCCTGAATCGGTTCATTCACCTCCCAGTCAGTGCCAGATTGACGTATAAGCTAAACAAGCTATAGCTTAGGGCCCCACTCTCTTGGGGCCCCCAAAAAAATTTAAAGGAAAAACAACAACTGGATGTACATTTCCAAAATATAAGATAAAAAACAAATAAAATAAAACCTACATACAGCAACAGTGTTTTGTGTTGTGTAGGCGCCTATGATGTAAGGAATGGCCCCCGCCTGCTAGCCTGCTCCCTAAAATATCACTGGTTTGCTCATTTCTATATATAGGAAGCTAGGGAGAAAAGTGATGACAAACCTAGACGGCATCTTAAAAAGCAGAGACATCACCTTGCCGACAAAGGTCCGTGTAGTTAAAGCTATGGTTTTCCCGGTAGTGATGTATGGAAGTGAGAGCTGGACCATCAAGAAGGCTGATCGCCGAAGAATTGATGCTTTTGAATTATGGTGCTGGAGGAGACTCTTGAGCGTCCCATGGACCGCAAGAAGATCAAACCTCTCCATTCTGAAGGAAATCAGCCCTGAGTGCTCACTGGAAGGACAGATCGTGACGCTGAGGCTCCAATACTTTGGCTACCTCATGAGAATAGAAGACTCCCTGGACTCCCTGGAAAAGACCCTGATGTTGGGAAAGATTGAGGGCACAAGGAGAGGGGACGACTGAGGATGAGATGGTTGGACAGTGTTCTCGAAGCTGCCAGCATGAGTTTGACCAAACTGCGGGAGGCAGTGGAAGACAGGAGTGCCTGGCGTGCTCTGGTCCATGGGGTCACAAAGAGTCGGACACGACTAAACAACTAAACAACAACAACATATATAGGGTGCCTACATTCTGCATGGACTTTGCATACTGCATGAACTTTTCAACAATTACTTTGATAAAATACATATTTTGTTATGTGCAAATGGCTTTAGATACCTATTAGGTCCATAAAGGACCATACAGCATATATTCAACACAAAAAAACAGTGACAATTTGTTGTTGACAAAGGACAGCTGGACATATAAAGTGCTCCAGTAGCTTAGGGCCTCATCAAACCTAAATCTGGCCCTGCTCTCAGTCATTCTGAAATGAATGCATACAGTGGTACCTCAGGTTAATAACTTAATTCTTTCCGGAGGTCCGTTCTTAACCTGAAACTGTTCTTAACCTGAGGTAACACTTTAGCTAATGGAACCTCCCACTGTTGCCGCGCAGCTGCCCCCCGATTTCTTTTCTCATCCTGAAGCAATGTTCTTAACCCAAGGTACTATTTCTGGGTTAGCGGATTCTGTAACCTGAAGCATCTGTAACCTGAAGCGTCTGTAACCTGAGGTACCACTGTATTCTAATATTAAGCAACACCCATACTGTGGTTACAAAGGAGGTATAAAAAGTGCAGGTTCAAAGGTTTCAAATGCTTGTGCAATACAATTCCCATGAGCCAATAGCATTTCAATATGGACCTGAAGGACTGGTTGTTTAAAATACCAGAATTGCCCTTCTTGTAAGAAGGTGACAATTGGCAAATGTCTCTGGAGTGAGGGAGATTGGCAGGGCTAATTGAAGGAACACCCCCATCCGATCCAATCTCCCACCTGAAAGACTGGTGCAAAGGGGGCTTGGGTTGCCCCACTTGTGAAATTTAATTCTGAGCAGACATGCATAGGATCACATTTTAAAGTACCAAATAAATATTCCAAATCCGTATCTTTATCGATGAGCCAAGGTCCATCACCAAATCGTACAACGGTACAATAGAAAATGGTACCCTACTCAAAATATAATTAAAAACTAATAGCACAATCTATTATAATATATTTTACAACAATGATAAAAACTAGAACACTCATTATCCTCAAATGTATCCTACTCCTTTACAATTCAACTCAACATATTGACAACAGAGTTGGCAGTCCCTGACTATCTGACTGTCTTTCTCCATGTTTATTATGATAAATTATGCTACCCAATCCCTTCTGTCCCACACAAAATAAAATAATATGTACTTTGACCATATTTCATTTCTCCCTCTTTCAAAATCAGAACAAATATACTGTTGTTGTTGTTGTTTAGTCGTGTCCGACTCTTTGTGACCCCATGGACCAGAGCACGCCAGGCCCTCCTGACTTCCACTGCCTCCCGCAGTTTGGTCAGACTCATGTTTGTAGCTTCGAGAACACTGTCCAATCATCTCATCCTCTGTCGTCCCCTTCTCCTTGTGCCCTCCATCTTTCCCAGCATCAGGGTTTTTTCCAGGGAGTCAACTCTTCTCATGAGGTGGCCAAAGTATTGGAGTCTCAGCTTCCAGATCTGTCCTTCCAGTGAGCACTCAGGGCTGATTTCCTTCAGAATGGATGCGTTTGATCTTCTTGCAGTCCATGGGACTCTCAAAAGTCTCCTCCAGCACCATAATTCAAAAGCATCAATTCTTCTGCGATCAGCCTTCTTTATGGTCCAGCAAATATACTACTCTCTACAAAAACTCAGCAATAAGAGTTATTGACATAGTATCAGGAATTTGGCCATCTCTCCTGCAACTTGAAAGGTTCGCAGTCAGTATTTCATTGCTTGTCTTCATGTTCAATCTCCTTCAAAGGAAGAAAATAAGGGGGAAATTGGACTTCCATCACTAATAAAGTGCTACAAAAATTGCTGCTCAAAGGGTCTAATTGCCCCATTGCCACAGCGGTGTTATCATGCTCTGCAGGAAGAGATCAGGTCCCATGTTTTCCCTTGTACCGAATTTGTGAGGGGACTCTAAGTAGGCCTCAAGAATACTTGCATGCAACGCAACACAACACACAGAGAGAGCCATAAAACAGAAGAAGGAGCACAAAAGCCACAGGGAAGCCAAACACTTTAAAAGAAACAATAGCAAATTAGGTGTTAAGGATATAAAAGCCTGTTCCCTAACAATTTAATTGGGTAGCATGTCTGTTGCAGACATTACGGTTTAGGGCCCCATGGTTCAGACCAGCTCTCCAGAGAGAAGGACTGAGCTGAATTTTTTATTATTATTATTAGCAGCTGATATATTGTTGCATTAAACATGACAGGGTAATCAAGCGGAAACTGTAGGTTGCCCTAAAAATTATATATATACTCTTGAACTTTGCTTTAATTTTAAAGTAGGGAAAGCAAATGTTTGCGGAACGGTTTGGTTCACAACAGGTGTCTTTCAAGATATCACCCCCCCTCTTTTTTGAAATCTGCAGGTATGGGTTCCACTTCTATTTGCACAACAAGTGAATCCAGCCTTAGAGAACAACACAAATAATAATAATAATAATAATAATAATAATAATAATAATAATAATAAAATTTAATTATACCCTGCCCTCCCCAGCCAAGACTGGGCTCAGGGCGGCTAACAATCAATAATAAAAACAAGTTGATTAAAATACAACTTAAAAGCAAGATTAAAATACATCATTAAAACATTAAAATGCAGCCTCTTCACAGGAGGAGAAAGGAAAAAAGAAAGAAAGAGGGGGAGGGAATCAAATTGATTCTAAGCCAAAGGCCAGGTGGAACAACTCTGTCTTACAGGCCCTGCGGAAAGAAATCAGATCCTGCAGGGCCCTGGTCTCATGAGACAGAGCGTTCTACCTGGCCAGAGCCAGTGTGGAAAAGGCCCTGGCTCTGGTTGAGGCTAATCTAACTTCCTTAGGGCCCAGGACCTCTAGGGTGTTGCTATTTATGGACCTTAAGGTCCTCCGTGGGGCATACCGGGAGAGGCGGTCCTGTAGGTACGAGGGTCCTAGGCTGTGATGTACTTTCTCACAATCAAGAGGAAGCAAACAATCGGTACCATATATTTATCTCACAATTGATCTGGAGCAGAATATGCCCTGGGTCAATTTTTTTGCCTCAAAAGTCAGGATAGAGAACACACATACATATCATGGGGGGGGGGGACCCCCAGCAACCTTGCTCAACATGAGTGCCATGTGTTCATGATCACTGAACACGATCATGCTAAGGAACACATTTTGGGCTGGATCTAGATTTTTGGTACCCTTCTGTGAACAGGATATCTCATTCTATTTGTGTGCCGGCAGTAGTTGTTGTTTAGTCGTTTAGTCGTGTCCGACTCTTTGTGACCCCATGGACCAGAGCACGCCAGGCACTCCTGCCTTCCACTGCCTCCCGCAGTTTGGTCAAACTCATGCTGGTAGCTTCGAGAACACTCTCCAACCATCTCATCCTCTGTCATCCTCTTCTCTTTGTGCCCTCCATCTTTCCCAACATCAGGGTCTTTTCCAGGGAGTCTTCTCTTCTCATGAGGTGGCCAAAGTATTGGAGCCTCAGCTCCAATACTCAGCCGGCAGTGGGGGACCCTTTTGAATCCTCTGTGTCAGTGGTGGGCAGAAGCAAAAGGCACCAGAGCAATAAATGTGACTTTTGTACAGTAGGCTAGTTTCTACTCACATTCTCACAAACTTTTCTGTCCTTCATCCAGGCAGTCCTTGACTAATTGCCACATCTATAGCCCGCTTCTCACTGATGTAGGAAACCTGTTTCACACTCAGTGCCCCTTCAAAGTTTAAATAGGGGATCATTTGAGAAAACACACACACACATCCCTGCAAATAGAAAGCGAGCACAATGGGGAGAAGGCTAGGTTGGGACCCTTCTCCCTAATTAGGTAGAGGCCGTTTTTAAAATACTGCTGCATTTAGTATTTCATCATGTGACTTTCAGACCTCCCGCCTGAGATGGTACCATCCAGGCACAGTTGAGTCACCTAAGTGAGGTTGCAAGAGTGTCAATTGTGAGAGGATTCTCTTTCCTTTGGATGGGTGAATATGACAAATTTGGCTTCTCTGATTTCTATATTTTTCCAATCTTAAATTCGGTTACTCACATTTGCACACCCGTTTATGAATTTTTGCCTCTCACAATTTTTTCAGTATTTTTGCATGAATTTCTCTTACTGTGCACATTTTATGTTCAATTTTACACAGTATACACATTTTTTGACAAACCCAATTTCCCCTGATATGCACAATGTCCCCTGATATTTAGTTTTAAAACAAACATAAAGAGCATACAGAGTAAAACCACACTATTGTCCAAACTCAAAAACACCAGTACTCCTTCTCCCTTGCAGCGTTTACTGACTGTTCCTCCCAACTCTATATGCACACCTTATTCTTGGATATGTATTTTAAAAAACACATTTCTTGGTTAGGAAACTGCATTGCAAAGTTCAGAGAAATGCGAATTTCAGAGGATGGCTTTGTTTTGGTTTGCATATAGTTTCAGAAAGTATGGATTAGGTAAGTTCACCTTTAAATGTGAACTGAATCAAATTTCTTCCCCGTTCCTACACTCACTCCCCCCACCCCTGTTTCCATATTTATTTCAAAGAAGCCTGGATACTATCTGCCATCCATCTGCCCAAATATTAAGACCATCTTCTGCCTCTCTCTGCTTGGGCCCACCAGTCCAAGTGGTTAGACTAGCTGGTACCAAGCACTGGATCCTTTCGGTGGTTGAACTCCCTTCAGGGATCTACAGCTTCACCACTGTAGGCTTTCAAGAGAACGTCAATTTGTTATTGTTGTTGTTTAGTCATTTAGTTGTGTCCGACTCTTCGTGACCCCATGGACCAGAGCACGCCAGGCACTCCTATCTTCCACTGCCTCCCACAGTTTGGTCAAACTCATGCTGGTAGCTTCGAGAACACGGTCCAGCCATCTCATCCTCTGTCATCCACTTCTCCTTGTGCACTCCATCTTTCCCAGCATCAGGGTCTTTTCCAGGGAGTTTTCTCTTCTCATGAGGTGGCCAATGTATTGGAGCCTCAGCTTCAGGATCTGTCCCTTCCAGTGAGCACTCAGGGCTGATTTCCTTCAGAATGGATAGGTTTGATCTTCTTGCCGTCTGTGGGACTCTCAAGAGTCTCCTCCAGCACCATAATTCAAAAGCATCAATTCTTCAGCGATCAGCCTTCTTTATGGTCCTGCTCTCACTTCCATACATCACTACTGGGAAAACCATAGCTTTAACTATACGGACCTTTGTTGGCAATACATAACAAAAAAAGAGAGTTTTGACCAAACACTGGCCTTCTTCATTAGTATAATGAAATAAAACAGAAGGTCTCACATATATATAAGGATATGGACAAGATGAACCAAGCCTCATCGGTTATAATGTGCAAGATAACTGTGTCACAATGATTTACCTGTAAATGAAAATACATATTTTTTAAAAATACAGTGGACTTTTGGGTTGCAAACGTGATCTGCACGGGATGCACATTCGCAACCCGCAGTGTCCGCAACTCACAGCGGCGCGTCTGCGCACTCGTGGGTTGCGATTCGTCGCTTCTGCGCATGCGCAAAGTGCGATTTAGCGCTTCTGCAAATACGCAAACCCGAAACCCGGAAGTAACCCGTTCTGGTACTTCCGGGTTTCGGTGGTCCGCAACCCAAAAAAACACAACCTGAAGCATCTGTAATCTGAGATATGACTGTACAAAGAGTAAGT
The DNA here is from genome assembly GCA_034642415.1 of Podarcis siculus. Taxonomy (NCBI): domain Eukaryota; kingdom Metazoa; phylum Chordata; class Lepidosauria; order Squamata; family Lacertidae; genus Podarcis; species Podarcis siculus. The sequence goes on along the minus strand of JAXCMG010000070.1, from coordinate 439,984 downwards.
AACTATTCTGGTTCAAAAAGTGGCAAAGAGTTACTAAGGCTGTAGTTTACCCATCCCAGAGTTACATTTCCCATAATTCCTTTGAGGGAAATAATGTGCTTTAAAGGTAAGGCGTGCACACAAACTTTGCGAAAAGCAGGCTCACCGCCCAACAGCAACTTGCCACACCCATCGGAAGGGCAAATTTGAACAGCATTAAAAATATTTTTTTAAGAACCCCAAATCTGGGGAATAAATCAGAACGTAGAAAAAAATAATACCCAAATTAAACCCTTAATAAAAAGTAATCCAAAACGAACAGATTCTGTTAAGACACCCACCCACCCACCCACTCACTCTCCAGCTCTCTAGGACACTGCAGAGTGATTAAAAATAAGCAAAGAGATTTGAATCAAATCTAAATCTTTGAATTGTATGGATCAGGAATGGGATGGGGGGAGAACACCCCATGGCTATGTGGTAGATGCAATCCTTATCTTTCAGCAGCATGTCACTGTATATCTGCCTCAGCCTAGCAAAATCCTTAAAAATTCTATCAGAGGAGCAGAGAGGTAGCTGATAATTTGCCGGTCTGCTTTGAGAGCAAAGCTCTTTTCCAAGTTTCACTTTATTATCTGCAAATCAAGAATGATGAGAGATTGGCTTGGCAGCGGCATCAAACCTCTTTCTCACCAGGCCGCTTGCTGCTGCTCCTGTTGTTGTTGTTGATTTTAGTTAGCCCCTGTGTTTATTTTTGCAGGGCCGAACCTTCCTAGCTGGCCACTGTGATGTTGTATTGGACTTCTGCTCAAATTAAGATTTCCAGCGACAGCTGCACAAATATGCGCAAATTCAAACGAACAGAGTAACAGGAATATTGACTCTGTTCTTCCCAACGCCCTTTAGATGTGAATCTGAAAGGTTTGAAGAAGCAAGCTTAACACTTCTGTGCTTGTCTTTACGAAGGAGGGGGGTAGTGGTGGAAGCATGTTTTCATACAGAGCTGTGTTGATTTAAAATCCTGCTCAACTTTAAACTCTCTTTGGCTAAAAGAATCTTTAAACATTTACCTCTTGACTGTGCGGCTGGCTTAGCAATTCATTTATGCATGGACATAGTTTCTATCATTGATTTAGTGCTGGAGCTGCTGCCAGAGGTTTCCCCTTCTCATTGTATTGCAAAGAATAGCAGCTGGCTGACCTTGGGCCAAATCTAGCTCCTTAAAAAGGGGAGGTTTGTCATTTGCTAACCTAGACAAAAAGGGATGCGGGTGGCGCTGTGGGTTAAACCACTGAGCCTAGGGCTTGCAGATCAGAAGCTCGGCGGTTTGAATCCCCGTGACGGGGTGAGCTCCCGTTGCTCGGTCCCTGCTCCTGCCAACCTAGCAGTTTGAAAGCACGTCAAAGTGCAAGTAGATAAATAGGTACCACTCCAGTGGGAAGGTAAACGGTGTTTCCGTGCGCTGCTCTGGTTCACCAGAAGCGGCTTAGTCATGCTGGCCACATGACCCGGAAGCTGTACGCCTGCTCCCTTGGCCAGTAAAGCGAGATGAGCGCCGCAACCCCAGAGTTGGTCACAACTGGACCTAATGGTCAGGGGTCCCTTTACCTTTACCTTTAACCTAAATTGTGGGCGGAGTGCTTTAAGAAGAAACAGAAGCTGTTACAGTGAGAATGAGCAATAGGCTGCTTTTGGTGGGTGCTGGATGAGGAGGTTGGGGGTACAGTGGTACCTCGGGTTAAGAACTTAATTCGTTCTGGAGGTCCGTTCTTAACCTGAAACTGTTCTTAATCTGAGGTACCACTTTAGCTAATGGGGCCTTCCGCTGCCATGCGATTTCTGTTCTCATCCTGAAGCAAAGTTCTTAACCCGAGGTACTATTTCTGGGTTAGCGGAGTCTGTAACCTGAAGCATCTGTAACCTGAAGCGTCTGTAACCTGAAGCGTCTGTAACCTGAAGCGTCTGTAACCTGAGGTACCACTGTACATAGCTTGCTGTGCTGCACTCTGCTAGATATATACAGGGCTTTTTTCAGCTGGAACTTGCTGGAACTCAGGTGGGTGCCTTTGCCATTATAAGAGAACAAGGGAGGTGTTCATGGTGAGTTCTGGCCCCTCTTTTTCTAGAAAAATAGCACTGTCTAGATATATATATTGTTCCTATTCCACCTGCAAGAACAAATTCTCTCAAGGTAGATCACAACTAAGAGGATAAAACACACACAACAAAATTTAACCTTGTGGTCCCTTCCAACTCTACAATTCTTTGATAATATGAAATTATAAAAATGCAGCACATAATAAAAAAAGAATGTTCTGCCGAGAATGACTTTTTAAGTTTCAGAAAGTTCTAGTGGTCAGTAATGCTGGGTGCTTTAAGGAACGGCAAAGAGAGATAATAAAACTTATCTGGCAAGGGAAGAAACCAAGAATAAAATATAAAATTTTGATTGATGGAAAAGAAAGAGGTGGCTTCTTCCTGCCAGATTTAAGACTATGCCATGAGGCATCCTGTATTTGCTGGTTAAAGGGGTGGTTTTTATTGAAGAACTCACAGATTTTGGATCTTGAAGGACATGATAATAAATTTGGCTGGCGTGCATAGTTGTAGCATGGGAAAACTGGAATCCATAAAGGCATAAAGGTTTCACCAACCATATAATGAAGAAAAATCTATACAGAGTATGGGATAAATATAAAAACTTTCTGGAAAAGAAAACATCAATGTGGCTCTCACCAATAGAGGCCATAGCGGGGGGGGGGGATATGGAAGAGGACTGGGTAACTTATAGGGCATTGTTAATAGAGGAAGAGGGGGAGATTAAACTAAAAAGTTTGAAGAAATTATGGATTATTAACAAGTTGGCTACGATATTGCCAACTAAATGAGACTTTTAAGATTAATTTTAAAATTGGCTTTACAACTCAAACCTCACAAGGTCTTAGAAAAAGACCTTCTAAAAGATAACAAAAGGTAATGTCTAAAATGTATAAATTATTATTAGAATTGGAAACAAAGGATGAAATGGTTAAATCATCAATGATAAATTGGGCAATGGATATAGGTTATAATCTTGATATGGCAGTGTGGGAAAGACTTTGGAAAGGAGATTTAAAATTTGCAGCATGCTATGCATTAAAAGAAAACTACGTGTTTATGATGTATATAAATGGTATTTAATGCCTAGCAAGCTGGCAAGAATGTATAAGCCTAAATCCAATATATGTTGGAAGTCTAAAGAGAAAGAAGGTATTTTTTTCACATGTGGTGGCCCTGTGAGGTTGCAAAGCCTTCTGGGAAATGATTTATAATGAATTGGAAAAAAAATGTTTAAAATAACTTTTGTTAAAAAAACCAGAAGCTTTCCTTTTAGGTATACTTGCAGAAGAGGTGCAGAAAGATTTTTTTAAAAAAACACAACTATTTATGCATGCTACCACAGCTGCCTGAATGATATATGCACAAAACTGGAAAGAGGAACTGACCCCAAAATGAGACGATTGGCAACAAAAATTGATGGAATATGCAGAGATGGTGAAATCGAAGATTAAGAGATCAAGATGAAAAACTTTGCAGCAGAATGGGATTTTTTTTTTAATATATGAAAACAAACTTTTTGTTTAAACAATTAAAAACCTTAGCAGGATTGATATAAACATGGGCAGTAAAGATTCTAAGGGAATCAAAAAGGATAAATGGGTAAAAAGGATAAATTAAAATATGCAGTAAGAATTTGATAGAAAAATAAGAAACTGCAGAAGAGGAGGGAGGGAAGTCGCAGAGAACATTATTGGATTTGTGTGTGATTTATATTTATTGTTGAATATTGTAAAATGGAAAATGGAAAATGAATTTTTTTAAAAACAAAGAAGAATCAAAGTAAGTCTCTTAAGGCCTTATGAAGTGAAACCATTTGTTTAAAACTGAGTCCAAAGACTGGCAGAGAGGAGCCTTCACTAGAGAGGGAATTCCACAACGGTGCAGTCACCACACCTCAAGATTGGCATGGGATGTGATTTTTGACATCCAGCCTGACATGCCAGAGCTCATGGTAATAATATTAACAGAAATCAAATTTATTTAATCCCTGACCCTCATAGTTATGGGCAAGCGAGCTAAGATAGCTGAGGATCAGTCAGAAGTCATGGACCACCATGTATGAGTCATAAATTCAGACTTCATCAACCAGACCCACTTTGCAGCTCAGGACATTTGCCCTGGAAACAAACAAGGAACAGATGTAGTGTTCTCTAGGTTTCAGAAAAATGCAGACACAAAGCCTCAAACTGGTGTTTCAAAAGTAGTAATTTATTACTACATGCAATTTGCTCGATGCATTTTGATATCAGTCTTACCGAGGGGCACGGTAATTAAGTCCATACGAGAAACCCTGCAGGATCTGGCCAAAGATTAATCTAGCCCTGCATCCTGACTTCAACAGCGATCAAGCCAAATACTTCTGGGAAGCCCAGAAGCAATGCATGAAGGCAATAGCCTTCCCCTGCTGTCCCCCCCAACAGGTATTTGGGGATAAAGGTAAAGGGACCCCCTGGCCATTAGGTCCAGTCGTGGCTGACTCTGGGGTTGCGGCTCTCATCTCGCTTTATAGGTTGAGGGAGCCGGCATATAGCTTCCGGGTCATGTGGCCAGCATGACTAAACCACTTCTGGGAAACCAGAGCAGCGCACGGAAACGCCGTTTACCTTCCCGCTGGAGTGGTATCTATTTATCTACTTGCACTTTGACATGCTTTCAAACTGCTAGGTTGGCAGGAGCAGGGAGCGAGCAACGGGAGCTCACCCCGTTGCGGGGATTCGAACTGCCGACCTAGGACTTGCCGATCAGAAGGTCAGTGGTTCGAATCCCCGCGACGGGGTGAGCTCCCATTGTTCTCATGAGGTGGCCAAAGTCTTGGAGCCTCAGCTTCATGATCTGTCCTTCCAGTGAGCACTCAGGGCTAATTTCCTTCAGAATGGATAGGCTTGATCCTCTTGCAGTTCATGGGACTCTCAAGAGTCTCCTCCAACACCGTAATTCAAAAGCATCAATTCTTTGGTGATCAGCCTTCTTTATGGTCCAGCTCTCACTTCCATACATCACTACTGGGAAAACCATAGCTTTAACTATATGCACCTTTGTTGGCAAGGTGATGTTTCTGCTTTTTAAGACGCTGTCTAGGTTTGTCATTGCTTTTCTCCCAAGAAGCAAGCGTCTTTTAATTTTGTGACTGCTGATAAACATCATAGATAACTTAAAAATAGATTTTAAGATGAATGCAAGATGCTAAATACATGAATAGATGTTCATATTCAAGTAGAAGTTAGCCATGACACAGTATGGTAATACATAAACAATTCAGTTTATGATTTGTTTTAGAATTTGCATTCATTTCGACATCTTATGTTATTCTTTCTTTTTCTTTCAGTGACCCTGATGAAGATTTTTGGGAATCAAATCCCATTGTCCAGATGATGAAAAACAATCAATTCCCACTGAGCTTCAGTTTGGAGACCTCACTTTTTAATTTCAGTTTCCTGGTGTTAACCACCTCTCCCTTTTCCTTGTTTGTTCTCTGGACAATTTGTCCTTGGAATTTGTAGATCGACAGTATGAATGCCAGACAAAGCCAGCAAAGTGTGGGTAGGAACAATAAAATCTCAGAGAAATTTGATTCAGTCTGGATTTAAAGGCAGAGCTTCCAAATTTGCACTTTCCAATGCAATAACTCAAAATTTGCACTTCTCCGAATTATCTGAAGCATTCAAGTAAGGCTCATGAAAAGGCACTTATTAGGGTAACATATGCACAAATATGCATATATTAGAGTAAATAACATGCCAAAAATGCAGTATATTGGGGGGAAATGCTTTGCAAAAACGTGTATATTAGGCAAAATTGCACGATGGGGAGAAATTCAGACTAAAACGCTGTTGAATTTTCACGATTGATTTTTTTTATATAAAAAAAACTGCAAATGAATGTGGAAATGTGGGGAACCAAACTTAAGTCTGGGAAAATGAGTAACGAAAATCGACAGAGTCACCCATCCCTAAAGTAAGGTCTGTGTCTGACCTTATTTAGGCAACAGAGGTGCGAAGTGCTGAATGCCTTGTGATCTAAACATCAGCACCAACTCTCTCTCTAGCCCCCAACCTGTATTTTGACAGATGTCTTAATCTCTCAAGCGGCCTCCGTCTTCCTTGGTTCCCTCCAGGCACCATCTGCTCCCTGTTTCCAAAGTGGCACCTGACCACCAACTAGGTGCCAACTCTATCATTTCAAACCTGTAAAAATTAGCAAATGGTGGACAGATCCTGGGACTCCAACAGGGAAGCCATAAATGTTTGTGGCTGTTTCTGAGCGACACCTATGTTTTTTGTACTGCTCAGCTAGCCCCATGGGACATGTGTTGGAAGCCATCTCTGTCTTTTATGAGGTTTCAAAGGGCAGAACAGTCTCAGTTTGAGATTTGAATTTGATCTGCAAAGGAATTCTGATACGGAGAAACATATTTCCCCCCCCCACGTGCATTTGTTCCACTGCCCAATGCCGAGGTAGGTTACAAATCCAGAAAACCAGGACTGAGCAAGACCAAGGCTTAGCCATTCATAGTTTTCTGCTCTAGAGAGAAGGATGAAGACAACATTGCTCTGGCAATATTCTCGTAGTCCTTATGGCTCAAGGAGGTATCAAGCGGCTCAAAGAACCCTAATGAAGAACTGCAGGACTTGGATGGTAATTCTCAGCTAAAATAAATGAAAATGAGCAGAGCAACAAAGAGTAAACATACTGTAAATATTTTTTTATATGCCTGTTGTCTTTGTCTATGGGGTTTTGGAGGAGACTCTTGAGAGTCCCATGGACTGCAAGAAGATCAAACTTATCCATTCTTAAGGAAATCAGCCCTGAGTGCTCACTGGAAGGACAGATCCTGAAGCTGAGGCCCCAATACTTTGGCCACCTCCTGAGAAGAGAAGACTCCCTGGAAAAGACCCTGATGCTGGGAAAGATGGAGGGCACAAGGAGAAGGGGACGACAGAGGATGAGATGGTTGGACAGTGTTCTCGAAGCTACCAGCATGAGTTTGACCAAACTGTGGGAGGCAGTGGAAGACAGGAGTTCCTGGCGTGCTCTGGTCCATGGGGACATGAAGAGTCGGACACGACTAAATGACTAAACAACAAAACAACAAAGATTTTTACTGTAAAGATACTGCTAAGAGCCTGAGGGCCCTGCTCCCGCCTCTCTCTACCTGGCCCAGGGCAGGGCCTGACAGGTTTAATAAGGACTGCTTCTGCTGCTCAGCTGAGAGGGCTTCTTCTTTTAAATTGCTTTTAAATGGTTTTTATATCCTTTAAAAAAAACGTGTGTCTGCGAAACCTGTGAGATCAGAGATTCTTAGAAGACTGGAGTAAATATATGGACTATTTGAAAAGTAATTGTGATGAACAGATTACGCTAGTAGGACAGAAGTTTTGTAAGGTGGATTATTTGAAATAATGCAAGAAAGACTAGGAAGAGATTTATTAGTTAAGGACGATTAAATGTAATATAAAATTAAGAAATGCAGAAAAGTAGTCAAGAACGGAAAATCATCAGAGGTGTTGATGGAAGTCTAAAATATTGCATAAGATGAAACTTCATGGCCGCCATGACAACCATGGGGCTGTTCCACCATGTCACCGGCCCAATTCACATGGAGGCTGCACTCTGGACCTGGAAGAGGATGATCTGAAGGTGGAGGACATTGACACCAGTCCCATGTCATGGTCAGATCACTTCCTGTTGAAATTTAGGCTGTCGGCATCTTTTCCTCTCCGCAGAGACTGGGGGACCTATTAGGAAGGTCCGCCCGCGGAGGCTGCTGGATTCAGTGGGATTCCAAAGAGCTCTGGGGGGTTTTCTGGGTGATATGACTGGCACCACTGTCAAAGCCCTGGCTGACCTCTAGAACACCCAAATGGCTCAGGCTATTGACACGATCACCCCTGATCACCTTTTCCCACTTCGTGGGAGGGAATCCTTTGCAGACAATCACGGTACCTGGAGACATACAGGTGGTGTGTCCACAGTAGTGACCAGTGGAGGAATGACCAGTGGGAGGAGCACAGACAGAAGAAACACCACGATACATCTGCCCCAGCTGCAACAAAAAAGTACCATATTTTTCGCTCTATAGGATGCACTTTGCCCCCTCCAAAAATTAAGGGGAATGTGTGTGCGTCTTATGGAGCGAATGCAGGCTCCTTGGCTTCAGCGATAGCAACGCGAAGCCTCCGAAGCACAGAGGGAGCGCTCCCTCCGCGCTCTGGAGGCTTCGCATTGCTTTCGCTGAAGCCTGGAGAATGAGAGGGGTCGGTGCGCACCGACCCCTCTCACTAACCAGGCTTCAGGGATAGACTCTCCTGGCTTCAGCGAAAGGAACCTGAAGCCTGCGGAGGGCAGCGGGAACTCGCGCTGCGCTCCGAAGGCTTCAGGAATAGCCGCATGAAGCCTCCGGAGTGCAGCGGGAGGTCCCGCAGTGCTCCGAAGGCTTCACGTTGCTTTCGCTGAAGCCAGGAAATCAAGACTCTCCTGGCTTCAGCAGAGAGGGAGAGCTGCGCAGCGCCCCTTCAGCGAAGTGGGAGGAGAAATGGAAGGGGCTCCATTTCTCCTGCCGCTTTGCTGAAGGGGCCCTGAGCAGAGAGTGGGAGAATTTTTTTTCTTGTTCTCCCCCTCTAAAACAAGGTGCGTCCTATGGTCAGGTGCATCCTATAGAGCGAAAAATACGTATCTCCCATTTCTACAGCCCCAGCAGGCCCTATAATTCTCCAATGGTTTGACTTCACACCCAAAGGTGCACCTCTCCATTGTCTCCCGAGATAGGTGGATGCCAACAATAGTGATATTGATTTCAGTGGATCTACTCCCATTTCATGGACTCTTATTAAAAATCCCAGAGATATAAAATGTACAATATGGTTTACATTACTGTAAAAGCCATATATAGCATTTTTTAAAAATCTAGAGATTTATTTAATACTCAGTAGAAATGCATGCTGCAGCAGAACTTGAGTGATACTTGTAAACACAACAAATTTGTGGAGTAGACGGGAACAATATTAAAGAATATAAAACTGCGAAAAAAAACGACAGTATAAACAGTACAATGAGAATGATTGGAAGACTCGTTTTGTCAGAAGTCTTTTTTATTTAAGTGTTTATTTAAGTATTAATTAGAAAGATTAAGTTTTCCTATGCACGTAAATCTGCTTTTTCTTCTTTCTTTTTTCTGTATTTTCTTCTTTCCTTTTTAAAATTCTTTTTTCTTTAATTTTCTTTTTGTAGTATGAGATTGTAAATTCTTTGTATATGTGTGTAATTTAAATTAATAAAGATTTTTTTAAAAAGGAAAAAAAAGAAATGCATGCTGCTAATTATGATATTTGCATATTCTACTTGGCTCTTTATGAGCATAAGAAACAACAGGTAGCTGCCCCTTTCTGAAAAGAACATCATGATTTAACAAAGGCCACTACTGAATATTTTTCATAAAATAAAATGTGCCATTACTCTGAAGGTGACTAATCAAGACTTTTAAAGTATAATCTATGTTTAAATATATACTAATAATAATACCCAACGGTTTCAATATCTTGTTAAGGTCTGCAAAACATTTAATGATCCTGCTGCGAGGCTGAAGCCTTTCTGCCGTATTAACAGCTCATTCATTTGGAAGCTGGCCGAAAATTTGAGAACCCTGCTTTCCGCTGCCAATGTTATCACATCGCTCAGTGATCTCCTTTGCTCCAAGAAGCTGCAAATTTAAGATGCCTCATTGGCTCATCAACCTTGCTTAGCAAAACTTGTTTCCAAGTGGTTAAAAAGCGCAAAGTAGTGACTTGGCAATAAGCGAAACCCCAAGCCGGTATCAGATTGCCCTGCAGATCCATCTTGAATCATTCTCTTTTCACTATTACTTCAGCATCGTGAAATGTTATTTATTGGCAGAGTCTGCTACTCAAGTCATGCCTAAGAGGAAAAGGGCAAACCTCTTGCTGATCCAGGAACTGTGGTGTTGCTAAACCAGAGGCTGGAACCACACGCTTCCCGCAATCAGAAAAAGTATGGGCCATGACTTTAAAGGTGCAAGAGTTGGAGACAGGGCCGTCTTTAGCGTATACGCCGCTGGGGTGCAAAGACCCACCCAGCGCTCCCAAATTTAGTTAGGTAAAGGTAAAGGGACCCCTGACCATTAGGTCCAGTCGTGGCTGACTCTGGGGTTGCGGCGCTCATCTCGCTTTATTGACCGAGGGAGCCAGCGTACAGCTTCCGGGTCATGTGGCCAGCATGACTAAGCCGCTTCTGGTGAACCAGAGCAGCACACGGAAACGCCGTTTACCTTCCCGCCAGAGCGGTACCTATTTATCTACTTGCACTTTGGCATGCTTTTGAACTGCAAGGTTGGCAGGAGCAGGGACCGAGCAACGGGAGCTCACCCCATTGTGGGGATTCGAACCGCCGACCTTCTGATCGGCAAGCCCTAGGCTCTGTGGTTTAACCCACAGCGCCGCCCGTGTCCCAAAATTTAGTTTAGCCACCCCCAAATTAACTTTTATTCAGCTTTTTGGGGAGGGGAAAAAGCCATTGTTGTAAACTTTTTTTGGGGGGGGCAAACTCAAAGTTTTTTGGGGGGGGTCACTCACCTGTAACAACAATGCAGTGGAAACACTACTTTTGTTTCCTGACTCAGCGGAAATATTTGACTCTATGGAGTAACAGAGTGACGGAGAAGGGGGGGCAGAGACTTTTGCTCCATTGCTTTTCACTGCCACCAATTGAGAGAGTATACAGATATGTATACAGTAGGTATACATTTGGCACCCCCCAGAATTTGGCGCCCGCACCCCTTGCACCCCTGGGTAAAGACGGCCCTGGTTGAAGAAGACCCACCAGATTTTGTACTGGGACCCCAATTGAGGGCATAAAACTGAGCTATGAGGCTCTGCCCGCACCCCAGTTATAACCCCATCTCAGGAACATCAGTGTTTCTGCTTATTTAAGACTAACCAGAACAAAATGTGGTTAAATGAACTGCTCCTCTTTCGCATCTCACTAGGATTCTTGCTCCATCTCAGATTTGACACAAAATTGCAAACTGGCATGCTCACCTCCCTGCTTGTCTTATTTAGGCCTATCCTTGCTACTGCTTTTCTGCATTCAAATGCTCAGCTGATGAAAACAGTACAAGCTATTTGACCCTTGGGAAGTTGTGGGCTCTCCTTCCTTGGAGGTTTTTAAGCAGAGGCTGGATGGCCATCTGTCAGAGATGCGTCTGCTGAGATTCTTGCATTGCAGGGGGTTGGACTAGATGACCCTTGGGGTCCCAACTCTGCGACTCTATGAATCTATGATTTCAGGACCCCAAGCAAAACAGCCCCCTCGCATCAATTTACAGCCAGGACCTTACAAAGAGCTATGGAAATAAAAATGGTGTGGCTATTTGCCTCCTGCGGGTTTGAAGATAATTTTGAGTTTTCAACTCTAGCTCACATTCTAAGATACTTTATAAGGTGTCTTAGAAACAGTTTAGGATTCATTAGCCTGATTCCCTAAGATTCATAATGACCATTCATCCCTGTAAGTCAGGAGTGAGGAGCCTCTCGTCCGTGGGCCTAATCTGAGCTGACAGACTCCCCCATTTGGTGTGAGGCTGTTTTGGGCATAATTGTTGTCATATTTGGGCATAATTGTTGTCATGAGGTGTGGCACAGCTTGTCTAAAAGGGGGCCAATTGGTAGTAGCTGGAAAGCCCCTTTATTCAGCACTTCCCAAGCGTCGGACCACCAGCTGACTGCCGGGTACTTAGCAACTGCTGTGCAAAGTGCTTTGCCGGCCCTATGGGACTTGCAAAATGCTTTATTCAGTACCTCCCAAATGCCAAACAACCACCTGGGCTTTTAGCAGCTGTCAATCACCTGACAGCATTATGACATTAGATGACTGATAGATGAATTGTCCAGCCCACCTGTCCAAGTCTGTCCACATGCTGATGGCAGCTCAGAAGTCAATTTTCAATGCTGCTATGTTCTGTTTTTCAATATTGGATGGGGTCGGTTGTGTGGGTTCTTCCCACCTCTTCGCCACTTTCTGTCCTTGCCAGGTAAAGATCTAATGAGAAGAGTCCATGTCATTCCACCACTATCACCATCACCAAGCGATCCCGGTATTCGCACTGCAGCAATATGGGTTCTGAAGCAGCTCCCAGATCAGGGTGGCCATCTGTGAATGGAGCCTATATATCAGGGGCCAGCAACTTTTTCAGCCATGGGCCGGTCCACCGTCCCTCAGACCATGTGGTGGGCCGGACTATATTTTGAAAAAAACAATGAATTCCTATGCCCCACAAATCACCCAGAGATGCATTTTAAATAAAAGGACACATTCTACTCATGTAAAAACACCAGGCAGGCCCCACAAATAACCCAGAGATGCATTTTAAATAAAAGGACACATTCTACTCATGTAAAAACATGCTGATTCCTGGACCATCCGTGGGCTGGATTGAGATGGTGATTGGGCCGCATCCGGCCCAAGGGCCTTAGGTTGCCTACCCCTGCTATATTTTGTATAGAGCCAGTGTGGTGTAGTGGTTAGGAGCGGTAGTCTCGTAATCTGGGGAACCGGGTTCGCGTCTCCGCTCCTCCGCATGCAGCTGCTGGGTGACCTTGGGCCAGTCACACTTCTTTGAAGTCTCTCAGCCCCACTCACCTCACAGAGTGTTTGTTGTGGGGGAGGAAGGGAAAGGAGAATGTTAGCCGCTTTGAGACTCCTTCGGGTAGTGATAAAGCGCGATATCAAATCCAAACTCTTCTTCTTCTTCTTCTTCTTCTTCTTCTTCTTCTTCTTCTTCTTCTTCTTCTAGAAAGGGCACCAGGCTGCGATCCAAAGTCATGGAAGCAGGTGCATGCAAAGACAACATGACTTCTTTCTTCTCTTTCCCGGAACAGGCCCCTTTGTGTACCCCCAAATCTGCCTTGGAGGGGTGGCTTGTTCTATAGGTCTTTGCCAGCCCACCCATGTGTAGCAGGCTCACCCCCAAGATGGAAAACCTGTGTGGTTAGGGTCAGGAGGACAGCCTATGTACATACAGCAGGATCTCCTCTGCAGATGTTTGCCTACAACGTGTGGACAGTCGTGGGGAGGGCAAGTCTGGGACTGACAGCTGGGACTGATGATGGAGTTGGTCCAACATCACAAGGATCACAGGTTCCTCAAGGCTGTGGGAATGACCTGGCTGGGTGGATCAGGACTGCTTGAGTCTTTCAACTTTTTGTTGGTTTTCATGTAAACATAAGAACAATATGTAACTGCAGTAGCTTGTCCAATGGTACATTAAGTTTCATATACAGTACACAGTACACAAGTAATAAGTCTATTTATGCATTATCATAATAATGGGGATTTCTATAGGTTGTTTCCAGAATTTGGCTATTGTTATTTGGGCTGCTGACAATAGAGGAAAAAATACTAAAATCTCTGCATTTAAGGTTATTGTTTAAATTTATTCTAATGATAACAAGGCAAGAGCCAAATTGAGTAGAAGGGGTCTTCTGACTTTTTGGAAAGCTTACAAAATCTCCCTCTTCCAAAATTCCCATGATTGCTGCATGGCTGCTGTGGTCCGTCTGTTGATTCGATTGTGCTGACTGATTCTTGTTGTACATTTGTTTTTATTGATACTTTTATTGTTTAAGTTTTCTGGAAGCCGCCATGAGCCTTCAGAAAGGAAAGTAGAAACGACATAAATTCAATAAGAGATAGTCATTAAGATCATTAACTTTTAAACTCATTGAAAAGCATCTAGCATGACAAGTTTCTACCTGTCTCTCTCTTGCATTTATGTCCTGCCTTTCGATAAAGATAACCAAAGCAGCTGTTAAGATGAGCATCATTGCGTTGGGAAGCAAAGACATGGCCCAGGAAAAGAATTCAATTCGCAATAACATAATGCCACCCCACACTTTTTAGGAACAATCCGAGAGACCTTTGGCAACAACATCTTTTTAAAAACCCTTTATCACAAGATAAGCATATCACAAATGTTTGCTGGCGTCTCGAAATCAGATAAGGGGGTATAAAAAGGAGAGACTTCTGCCATTTTTCATCTGCTTTCCTCCGTTTCAGACTTTCCATTTGGACTTGGCTGTTTTGATAATTTGCCATGCCACTAGAACAGGGAGAAGTATTTATCTTGCAACTCTCTTTATTAACTCGTTGTGTTTACGTATTTTAAATATTCTCTGCAGATGGGACATATGGCAAATGCTGGCAGGCTGTTCCTCCGTTGCCTCTAAGATCCAGATGCTAATATCATTTCATAACTTGGCTTCCACAGCTCAGATCTGTACCCAGAAGATTCTGTTTTGAATTACCGTCGTATTTGATATTAATACTAAGCATACTCACAGCTGTCCTAGATTGCTGTTTCCACCCCTCCATGGGATTCTGCTCTCAGACAGTGGACATAACACTCTTCTGGGCTTGCCTCTCTAAAGTTCTCCACTTCAGCCAGAACTTGAATGTCGTGTCTACATCAGGGCCTAGTGCAATGTTACATACAGATGCTTGCAATAAAATCCCAAGCAGCCTTAAAAACAGCACGCTGGAGGGGGTGGGCAATTTAGATCAGAGGAGCAGGAGTGTCAGAGCCAGCTCCAGGCTGGGAGGGGCGCTTTGTGCAGTGTCCTCTGGTGGGCTCCCTCCTATTTCTCAGGGTTTTTTGGGGGGGGGGGTCAGCAGTAACAAGCAGCAAGCACAGTACTCTGAATCGGCCCCAGTTGCTGGCAGGCACCGTTTGAATTCTCCCCACAGGTAGACTCTACTCTGTGCAAAATGAAAATGGTGACTCAGGGGGGCTGAATGGGGTGCAGGTCAGTGAATTGGCCTCTTTGTTTTTAAGGATCCTCCAGGAGGCCATCAGTTGTGCCCTGAGAGGATGTGCACGGTGGCAGCGGTGATGCTTGGCAACTGGGGAGCCAGGCACAACCCCGGCCTCCCTTCTCCATTCTGCTGACATCTGCTGAAATTACTGCAAGAGAATCTTGAAATGGCAGTGAGTAGGATCACGGGGATGTGGGTGGCGCTGTGGGTTAAACCACAGAGCCTAGGGCTTGCTGATCAGAAGGTCGGCTGTTCAAATCCCCATGACGGGGTGAGCTCCCGTTGCTCAGTCCCTGCTCCTGACAACCTAGCAGTTTGAAAGCATGAAGTGCAAGTAGATAAATAGGTACCACTCTGGTGGGAAGGTAAACGGCGTTTCCGTGCGCTGCTCTGGTTCACCAGAAGCGGCTTAGTCATGCTGGCCACATGACCCGGAAGTTGTACGTTGGCTCCCTTGGCCAATAAAGCGAGATGAGTGCCACAACCCCAGAGTTGGCCACGACTGGACCTAATGGTCAGGGGTCCCTTTACATTTACCTAGGATCAAAGGTATAGACTCATGGAACTGGAGATCTGGAAGGGACAACAAGGGTCCTCTAGTCTAACCCCCTGCAATGCAGGAATCTTTTGCCCATTGTGGGGCTCAAACTCACAACCCTGAGATTAAGAGTCTCGTGTTCTACCAACTGAGCTATCCCAGTCTCTTTCTCTTCCAGCCCCCTTTTTCCTGCTGGGTGGCCCTTATTTAGCTGGTCAAATCTCTCCTCCCCTGTGATGATTGATCCATGCTGCTACTCTCCTGTGCTTAAAATCACAGGAGCTGAAGGGGAGGTGTAAATTTCTCTCCTCTCTGCAATCCCACTGGTTAAAGTGGGACTGTTGTTGTTTAGTCGTGTCCGACTCTTCGTGACCCCACGGACCAGAGCACACCAGGCACTCCTGTCTTCCACTGCCTCCCACAGTTTAGTCAAACTCATGCTGGTAGCTTCAAGAACACTGTCCAACCATCTCGTCCTCTGTCGTCCCCTTCTCCTTGTGCCCTCAGTCTTTCCTAACATCAGGGTCTTTTCCAGGGAGTCTTCTCTTCTCATGAGGTGGCCAAAGTATTGGAGCCTCAGCTTCAGGATCTGTCCTTCCAGTGAGCACTCAGGGCTGATTTCCTTCAGAATGGATAGGTTTGATCTTCTTGCAGTCCATGGGACAAGAGTCTCCTCCAGCACCATAATTCAAAAGCATCAATTCTTCAGCGATCAGCCTTCTTTATGGTCCAGCTCTCACTTCCATACATCACTACTGGGAAAACCATGGCTTTAACTATACGGACCTTTGTTGGCAAGGTGATGTCTCTGCTTTTTAAGATGCTGTCTAGGTTTGTCATTGCTTTTCTCCCAAGAAACAGGCGTCTTTTAATTTCATGACTGCTGTCACCATCTGCGTTGATCACGGAGCCCAAGAAAGTAAAGTCTCTCACTGCCTCCATTTCACCAGGAGGTGATGGGACTAGGTTGCAGAAAAGGGCTCTTTTGGAGGAAAGGTTGGATATAAACTTAATAAGTAAACAATCATTATCTGGAACACACACACACTCTTCTTTCTGCTGCCTGGCTTATCAGTGAAAGGGTATGTTGTGGACCCTGTAAGATCAGGCAGTGGGTTAGAAGCAGCCCTGTGCACTTCAGAAAAAGAAATAGACAATGCTTCTCAGATATTATACATACTGTCTGGGGAATGTGCACATTGCCCCAAGAATGTTCAAAATGCAATCAAGATATGCACATTTCCCAAAGCCTGTTGAAGATTACGCATGCTGTAGAAAATTCAGTCGCTGTATGAACATTCTCCTAGGCCTGTTGCAGATAATGTACATTGAGTGGGAATTGTGCACAATTTCCTCTTTGTGGGAGGGTTAAGTGCACATTCTCCATGGGGCTTAGTGAGTGTGCACAATGGTTGGTTATTATTCACATTAACTTCCCGTAAACGAAGACACACAAACACACACACACACACACACACACACACAAACTGTAGTGAAACAATATTGCATATTTGGATTGATTATATTGCTTTCTCAATAATCATGAAAATATGTCTGGTTTTCCTGAAATGTGTCCCATTTTTGTTTTCATTCATTCATGTTAATATAATGCATTAATTTTACCATAAACACACAGAGAGTCTTTCCGACTGGTGTCGTAATAGACAAAACCAACTTAGTTGAGTGGAGAGATCTTTCTCTAGATACTTTTACAACGTATTTATTTTCGTCTTTTCACAGAGTTGGAGCATTTAAGGAGAGAAAGAGAACTACTTCATGAGTTGCAAGCAAGCTCAAAAGACAAGATTGATTTCCATTTGGTGTCAGAATCCTGGCATTTTATCTGTCGCAAACAGTAAACACAGTTATGAGGATTTCCCTTTATCCTTTCAAGTGCTGTCCTCCACTCCAAATTGCACCGGGAGTTTGCTGCAGTAAGGAAATGCCATAAATGGCCCTGCAGTGGCAACCAGGAAGATAACAACCGGCCTTCTACAGCACTCTCGGGTCTTTGTGAGTGACGTGCAAACAGATTAATCCACTCTGTAAATCTAATGGCGCTGCTCAAAAGATGCATCTAGCTTGATGTCTCTTGGCCTGACTCAAAGTTGTTCTATTCATTAGAACAAAAATAATGATGAGGTGATATCTAGATTGAGCACCATTCAGTGAGGTTAGATATGATTAGCCCCCTGCCAATCAATGAAAACAGGATAGTGCTACAATCCTGTACAGGACACCTGAGAAGTAAGGCCCCATGAGCCTCCCTGAATTCAATAGGATTTACTTTTGAGTAGAAATGGTTAGGCTTGTGCCATTAGTCCCCAGTGGGTACATATAGGATGGTAACCTATAGGATAGTGTTGTAGCAACATTTTAGGCCCTTAAAACAAATGTGTGTAGCCTGGTGTTAAGTGTTATTCTTAACACAAAACAAATTACAGAGGTACATCAGAAGTCGAACGGAGGAAGTCTGTTCAACTTCCAAAACCTTTGGAAACCAAGACGTGGCTTCCGATTGGCTGTAGGAAGCTCCTGTAGCCAATCGGAAGCTGCAGAAGTTGCGTCAGACGTTTGGGTTCCAAGGAACATTCGCAAAAAAGAACATTCACTTCTGGGTTTGCGGCATTCGGGAGCCAAAACGTTCGACTCGCAAGGCGTTCAGGATCCAAGGTATGACTATCTAAAATGTATAAGAAGTTCCTAACAGTTGCTGGAAGTGTAAACAAGGTGGGTGGATCTTTTATATATACCGTATTTTTCCGTATATAAGACTAGGTCCCCCGCCCCTAAAAAATAATGTCAAAAATTTGGGGGCGTCTTATTCAAGGGGCCATCTTCCCCTATTTTCTTAAATCGGAGTCCCCCAAAATAGAGGGAGTCTTATACATGGATGGAAAAATACAGTATACATCATTATACAGTATTTCCATCATAGATGGAAAAATACAGTATACAGTAGAACCTCGGTTTACGAACTTAATCCATTCTGGAAGTCCGTTCTTAAATTGAAACCGTTCCTAAACTGAGGCACGCTTTCCCTAATGAGGCCTTCCACCGCTGGTGCCCTTCCACCGTTTGGATTCTGTTCTTAGACTGAGGTAAAGTTCACAAACTGGGACACTACTTCCGGTTTTGCGGAGTTCATAAACCGAATAGTTTGTAAACAGGGCTGTTCTTAAACCGAGGTACCATTGTATATATGTGTGTGTGTGTGTGTGTGTGGTGGACTTGCAAGAAAGTGAAGGTATTTTGGGAAATGATACATGACCAGATAGAAAAGATGTTTAAAACAAATACAGTGGTACCTCGGGTTACATACGCTTCAGGTTACATACGCTTTAGGTTACAGACTCCGCTAACCCAGAAATAGTACCTCAGGTTAAGAACTTTGCTTCAGGATGAGAACAGAAATCGTGCTCCAGTGGCGCGGCAACAGCAGGAGGCTCCATTAGCTAAAATGGTGCTTCAGGTTAAGAAGAGTTTCAGGTTAAGAACGGACCTCTGGAACGAATTAAGTACTTAACCTGAGGTACCACTGTATATCAAAAAAGGCCTGAAGAATTTCTGTTAGGGATTATAGGAGTTTTCTTGGCTGGAGTGCTCTAGTTATGGAACACCCCAACTCCCCAAATCAGGCCACTCCCTACCTTGGAAATGTCAGGATGAGACATTTCTGCTCGAAGGGGCCTTTGAACAATAGCAGGGACTTCTGATGTGAATTGTTATCAGGGAAAGGACTGAATTATACACTTCTGATTTTAATTGGAGCTCTAGTGATTTGTGCATGTTGGTTTTGTGTTTTTCCATACCCGCCCTGTGGACATGTGGCAGAGGGTGGGATGTACATTTCTTAAACGATAAATACACAAGTCTATGGTGTCATTAAACCAACATATGTATTTGGGTTAGGAAGAGGAGATGCAGCCAAACCTCAGGTGGCTGGGAAATGAATGTCATCCGAAGCTCTGCATGGTATCCATGTGCTCACTGCAGGCTTTGAAAAAGCAGTTTAACAGGATCAGGAGTATTCAACCGATTCACTTTAGCACATACACTTTTGATGGAAGACGAGATCGTTTGATGCAGCTGAAATGGTTAATATATATTTTTTTCCTAGAATTATTAAAAACGTTTTAAAAGAAGGAAAATTATTTATTTGTTTTGACAATTTATAAATGATTTAATTAAAATGGTCTTTACCGTAAGCTATGTTTGTTTGTTTATTTATTATTTAAAATATTTCAACTGAACAAAATAAAATAGAAATAGAAAGTTTTTAAAAAGCAAAAACAAAAATAAAATTTAAAAAGGTATATTATATATCACTACATTGGTACCTTGGGTTATATACGCTTTAGGTTACATACGCTTCAGGTTACAGACCCCGAAATAGTACATCGGGTTAAGTACTTTGCTTCAGGATGAGAACAGAAATTGTGTTCCGGCGGTGGCAGCGGGAGGCCCCATTAGCTAAAGTGGTGCTTCAGGTAAAGAACAGTTTCAGGTTAAGAATGGACCTCCTGAACAAATTAAGTACTTAACCCGAGATAACACTGTATATACAAACAACTGGGGTCACGAAGAGTCAGACACGACTAAACAATTAAACAACAAAAGCAACAATACCTTCTATGCTTGTCTACCATAGAGGTATATAAATACTATTATCCAAATACATATATGATTATTTATAACCTATTATGTTTTTTATAAACACATTCAAAATATAAAAAATTAAAAAATTGTCCAGTAGCATCTTAGAGACCAACTAAGTTTGTTCTGCTATAAGCTTTCATGTGCATGCACACTTCTTCAGATACACTGAAACAGACGTCACCAGACCCTTATATATAGTGGGAGGGTGGGGTCTAGTGACTTCTGTTTCAGTGTATCTGAAGAAGTGTGCACGCACACGAAAGCTTATACCCAGAACAAACTTAGTTGGTCTCTAAGGTGCTACTGGGACGTGGGTGGCGCTGTGGGTTAAACCACAGAGCCTAGGGCTTGCCGATCAGAAGGTTGGCGGTTTGAACCCCCTCGACTGGGTGAGCTCCCGTTGCTCAGTCCCTGCTCCTGCCAACCTAGCAGTTCGAAAGCACATCAAAGTGCAAGTAGATAAATAGGTACCGCTCTGGCGGGAAGGTAAACGGCGTTTCTGTGTGCTGCTCGGGTTCGCCAGAAGCGGCTTAGTCATGCTGGCCACATGACCCAGAAGCTGTACACTGGCTCCCTCGGCCAGGAAAGCGAGATGAGCGCCGAAACCCCAGAGTCGGCCTTGACTGGACCTAATGGTCAGGGGTCCCTTTACCTAAGGTGCTACTGGACAATTTTAAAATTTATTTCGATGACCTCAGACCAACACGGCGACCTACCTGAATCTAGAATTCCTAATATAATTATACTTGTCCATACAAAGTCTACGTCTACTAACAATGCATTCATATGTTGTGAGTCTAGTCATATATTCATCCTTTGACTGAATTATTATCTTTCCGACCGTAGTAACGGTACGAAGAATCCATTCATGTTGTCCAGTTGCCAAATTCCATATAGTAGGTATGTCATTCAAAACGATATTTTCCTCTGAAAATTGTAACTGTACTGTAAGCTGAACAATAGAGCAATACAATAGAGACAGAACCAGTTAAAAACTCAGTATAAAATCAGAGATGTGTTAAAATGCCTGCAGAGATGAAAAAGGCTTCACCAGGCGCTGGGAGTCCAATATCTGATCATAGTTGGAAAAGAGTTGCACAAACAATTGGGCTGTCAATACTGAATTCAGAGGCTCCTGGTGGAAACAATCTGGTTGGCTGAAGTTGATACTGCTGCCATGTATTTTAATTACAGGCCACCTTTCAGACCTGCTTGCCTAAAGGAAAGGCAGAAATTCAGGGGGAAAGTTATATTACCCACTGTGTTCCCCCGTTGAGGTCATCTTCAGAGGGCCTCGTACTTGTGCAGAACTTGCAGATGTGTGTCAGGCAACAGCCAGGAACGGCACTAGGCATGGGAGGAAAAAATAATTTTGTCTGCATTTTTATGAGAAACTACCTAATTTGCCTGTTGTCTTTGTCCATGGAGTTTTCTTGGCAGGGATACTGGAGTGGCTTCCCAATTCCTCCTCCAGGTGGATCACGTTTGGTCAAAACTCTCCACTATGACCTGTTCATCTTGGGTGGCCCTGCATGGCATAACTTATAGCTTCTCTGAGATATTCAAGCCCCTTCGCCACGGCAAGGCAGTGATCCATGAAGGGGATGTTGTCCATTGATGCTTTTGAATTATGGTGCTGGAGGAGACTCTTGAGAGTCCCATGGACTGCAAGAAGATCAAACGTATCCATTCTGAAGGAAATCAGCCTTGAGTGCTCACTGGAAGGACAGATCGTGAAGCTGAGGCTCCAATACTTTGTCCACTTCATGAGAAGAGATGACTCCCTGGAAAAGGCCCTGATGTTGGGAAAGATGGAGGGCACAAGGAGAAGGGGACGGCAGAGGACAAGATGGTTGGACAGTGTTCTCGAAGCTACCAGCATGAGTTTGACCAAACTGTGGTAGGCAGTGGAAGACAGGAGTGCCTGGCGTGCTCTGGTCCATGGGGTCATGAAGAGTCGGACTCGACTAAACGACTAAAGAGCAACAACCTAATTTGCACTTCTTGAACCGATACACAAACCGAAAGACAACACAACCGATACACAAACCACTACCCTTTTGAAATCCATGCTTCTTACAAATCTCGAAGTGTAGTTCTCCAATCCCAAAACTTGTAGCAAAGAATGCATCACACTTGGGAAAACTCAGCATAAAAACATTAGCGAAAATGCATGATACTGGGAAAAATCATTTGCAAAAATGAGTATTGTCAGAGACTGCCTCTAGGTCCCGCTCACAAAGGACCAACGCTAGC
>JAXCMG010000070.1:406377-417620 GCA_034642415.1 Podarcis siculus | reverse complement strand
CCTCCGATTCCTCCCCATCCGTCCCTTCTGCACCTGAACCCCTGACAAGTATGTTGGTCGAAACTACATACAAGAATGTGTTTGTTAGAAGAAATCCATATTGAAAAGCTTCTCCCCCCCCCCCACTCCAATTATGGTTCCAATGTATGTTACAGAATTTTCCTCCATACTTGACATCAACTAACATGTGATGGCAGCCGTTATGGCATTTGTCCATTGAAAATAGTGTCCGGGTAGAATTGCTGAAAATCAGTTAAAATCTCTGGGGAAACCCAGACATATGGCAACCCATCTAGAAAGTGTTGATTTATTTTTTTTGCCGATTTCCCTCAAAAACAGCTCAAAAATTTCAATTGTTGGGAGATTTCACACACACAAAAAAAAGCTCAGTCCAGATTTTCACTTTTTGAAATATGGAAACCCTATACTAGGCTATTTTTCAGCTTCTGACTGTGATGGATATTCTAGAATTCTATTTTTATCTGAACATTTTCTATTCTTTTCATTTTTTAATTTCTGTGCACTTCCGGAAAATAGCAAAATGGCAGGCTGGATTTAAATATTTCCATTGGTACAGAGAACAAAGAGAAAACAAACACAGTCAACTCATAAATCTGCCCCTATCACAACCCAGCAAACAGAAAAGTCAATCTTTAAAACAGCCAAAACTAAATATATATTTGTAAAAAAACGGGGGGGGGGACGGGACCAAAAGACATCATTTAAATAAAAGAACACACGCAGCCAACAACCTCGCAGTGGCTTTTAAATGGCAGCTCCTTGTTTCCCAGCTCAACCAGCTGCTATCAGCCTATCTGGCTGGTGTTTGCTTATATATGCTTAGATGCAATCAAGTCTGTTTAAAAGGAAACAGCTCTCTGTTTCCCAGGATCCGAGCAAAGCTCAAATTAAGTCCATCATCAATAAGCTCCTTCCTCAGCCTCCTCAGCAGAGCGCCTTACCCTAACCATCAGACTCTTGGCAGTATCACCCTTCTGGGTTTGTTGTATTTGGATTCGAGATTTTCCTTGACCCCAAAAGTGACCGTGAAATGCTAAAAGTATTTTCTTTACTTGCTAAGGAAAACACGGCGGACTTTATTTAGTTATTCAGGGCTCCTCAACCATTCATCTGTCACTTTGTGATTTCTAGAGATTGTATCTGTGGCATTGTGTCTTCTCCCTACACTGTGCTTTGGGTGTGAGGAGAGTTGTCCTAATTTCTTTGTCCTAAAATTGGGGGAAGAGAGAGGGGGTGGAGGAAGGAAGAAAATTCCATTCAAACTCCCAACTCCAAAGTCTTCTACTCTAGACATTCTTTGGAGGCTTGATAACATATTTCATCATGTAGGTTTTCCTACAGTTTTTAAAAACAACAAGCTAGCCATTTCCTTGCTGATTTTTCGAGCGGTTTATGAATGCCCTCCAACATGTCTCCGATGAAAATAGGGATGTCCTATTCCATGATGATGATGATCTGAAGGCAGCCCTGTTTAGGGAAGTTTTTAATATTTAATGCTGTACAGTGGTACCTCGGGTTACAGACGCTGCAGGTTACAGATGCTTCAGGTTACAGACTCCGCTAACCCAGAAATAGTATCTCGGGTTAAGAACTTTGCTTCAGGATGAGAACAGAAATCTTTCCCGTAGAAAAAGTCACAATTTTTGGTGGTTAAGGCATTGGGTGGGGGTATCCTAGTTTCCAAGCATTTGGGTAAAGTGGTGCATCACCCAGTCCTGAACCAGTGGTGTATTTAGGGTACCTTGTTAGAGGGGTTTTGGTAGAAGTCTCTGTCCAGAAGCCAAGTGTGGAGCAGATGAGTCATAGAGCGTCCAGTGACAGCCTTATGGCAACCACCTTGGTACATCACTGTCTTGTGGCATGGCCACATTCCTTGGCATGACCCTTCTGGCAGGACAATAAAATTTATATGCACCAAATAAAAGTAAAGGTAAAGGGACCCCTGACCATTAGGTCCAGTCATGGCCAACTCTGGGGTTGCGGCGCTCATCTCGCTTTATTGGCCGAGGGAGCCAGCGTACAGCTTCCAGGTCATGTGGCCAGCATGACTAAGCCGCTTCTGGCGAACCAGAGCAGCGCACGGAAACGCCGTTTACCTTCCCGCCGGAGCGGTACCTATTTGTCTACTTGCATTTTGACGTGCTTTCGAACTGCTAGGTTGTCAGGAGCAGGGACCGAGCAACTGGAGCACACCCCGTTGTGGGGTTCGAACCACCGACCTTCTGATAGGCAAGTCCTAGGCTCTGTGGTTTAACCCACAGCGCCACTCGCATCCCTTATATACACCAAATACCTGAGCCTAAATTCCACCTATACCTGTAATCAGTAAAGCTGTGGCCATTTTTAATCTCCCTTGTTGTCTGAGTTTGTTCTCTCACACCACTTAGGACTCGCTGCCTGCGGGACGGTGTCACTGCGACTGGTACCGCAAAAGTTTATCCACTTTGTCAGCATTTTCTCTTGCTCATATAGAGCATCTGCCTGGGGCCAAAGAATCGCAGTCTCAACATCTGGCAGCTAAAGCATCCTGGCAGCTATTTGGCCAATTGGTACCCATTGGCCAGGCCAGGCCTCCACTGATGTAAGTCACCAATGAAGTCCTGCTGGCAAAAGAGATCTCTCGCTCCCAGAGGAGAAAAGCAACTTCTCGTGAACTCTTAATGGCCACTGCTTGCATCAGCACCAGCTTCCCTTAGAGAACTCCTGTGTAAAAACGGAATGCAACGTTTTATAGCTCAGTTACAAGTGCTGCACGAAATCCTTGGCAACATTCTGTCCATTCAGAATTGGCCCTGGCTCTAGATTGGAGTTTTATAGTTAAACAAAACCCCGAAGTCCGTTCCAGTGATGGATTTGGGAGATGGAAATATGGAAGGACACTGCTGAGGTTCACAGCACAAACCTATAGGTGTCTACTCAGAAGTAAGTCCCAGTGAATTCCATAGGACTTACTCCCAACTCCCAAATAAATGCATAGAGGCTGAAATCCTACACCAACTTACCTGAGAGTGAGCCCCATTAAACTCAATGAAGCTTACTTCTGACCTGCTCAGTTAGCTTAGCTTAGAACTGTGATGGCAGAGAAAGTACTATTTAAAATCCTTAAAACGATTCATCTCAAGGGACGACTCCTCCGTTATTTGAATCACACTAGCATCCATTCCTGGCTTTTTACGTGTATTGTTTTTAAAAATCCCCTGGAGACATAGCTGTCAACTTTTCCCTTTTCTTAAGGGAAATTCCCTTATTCCGAATAGGATTCCTCGCAAGAAAAGGGAAAAGTTGACAGCTATGCCTGGAGATTCACTCCACCCACTAGTATTTTTCTGACCTTTTATCCTTTTCCATATCATCTACCCCAAGGCTCTGTTTCTCCCTCCTGTTAACCCTCCAAAATGGGGTCATGTTCCCTTTCTTCTATTTCATCCTCATTCTCTCCCCCCTTTCCATTCCATTTCAAGTCACCTTCTCTTTATCCGCCTCATCTGTTTTGCAACTGATGGTCAAAACACAGCAGCCTGTCAACGTGAGAATTTCTAAAAGAAGGGCTTAAATGGGTTTAAAGGGGGAGGGAGGAAACAGCCCTAAAGGTAAAGGGACCCCTGACCATTATGTCCAGTTGTGGCCGAATCTGGGGTTGCGGCACTCATCTCGCTTTATTGGCCGAGGGAGCCGCCATACAGCTTCCGGGTCATGTGGCCAGCATGACTAAGCCGCTTCTGGCGAACCAGAGCAGCGCACGGAAATGCCGCCAGAGCGGTACCTATTTATCTACTTGCACTTTGACATGCTTTCGAACTGCTAGGTTGGCAGGAGCAGGGACCGAGCAACGGGAGCTCACCCCGTCACGGGGATTCGAACCACCGACCTTCTGATCGGCAAGTCCTAGGCTCTGTGGTTTAACCCACAGTGCCAGAGCCCTACCAAGGGACAAATAAATAAATAAATAAATAAATAAATAAATCTCTTAGAATATATCACCCATTGTTCCAAAATCCTAAGATGCGTGGCAAGTATTAATAATGAACACTACCTTGTAACAGTCTGATGAAGAGATGCTATCTGAGCAGACACCCCCCACTAAATATATATATAATCAAGCTTTCCTGCACTGCTTGCCTGTACCAGGTAATAATACACTTTCCTCATTGCTAGCTCTTTGAAAGCATCTGATTTCCTTTTTGCAGGACTCTATCAAAGGTGCCATGTTGACTCCTAAACTTGTACTTCTATTATCAACAGCATCAGCTGCTAGGCCAATACTCCGGAAGATTCCTTGAGTTTGTTGGAAAGAAAAGGCAATGGACATTCCCCAATGGTTCATGCGTTTAATAAACCAGCAGAGGGAGCCCTTAGTTACTAATGCGCTAAAAGAAACATGTTTGCATTGACAATATAGCTAAGCTCTATAAGGATGACGAGACAGTTCACGGTTTTGGTACTATGAGACGCTGTGGTATTCTGACAGGTCTGAGGATTAGGAACAAGTCAAATACTGTGGCTACCCAAATGTCCCTCTAAAAATCAGCAATTGCGCTTTAAAGAAATAGATGGGACAAATATGCAAGTCTCCCAAACTTGTGCTCCTTTTAAAGGCTTTGTCTACGTAAAGACATGAAAGCTATTGGTTTTTAACTAGGGGTGCATGAAAACTAATGAATTTTCCTGTCTGCATTCAGTAGCACAGAACTATTTTCTTGCATTAAATACAGTTTCTTTTAAATAGCTATTTATTTATTTCTATTCATCCCTTCCTCCCCCTCTAATAGGCCAGGTTAGTCTACAAAGGGCCACATTGCCTTCTGGGAAACATCCCAAAGGCTACAGATCAGGGATGGGCAGGGAGAGAGGCAAAACTGGGAGCAACAACTAATGTAAAGTTGTGCCTTTCTTCAGTAGGCTAGTTTCTACACCCCCTGCCCCTGACCTCCATCCAGAAAAGTGAAAAGCTTTACCTGTCATGGACTAACTGGAAGCAGAGGAATGGTGAGAGGAACCAGCCAGAGAAACTCCAAAGGCAGAAGGCTCAGAGCCTGGGGAGTGGTGGTGGGACAACGATGAGTGGCCAGTGGGAGAAGAGGGAGAAAACTAGGAGGTGTCAGAAGCTGAAGAGGTAAAAGGGCTTTAGTGAGCTGGGAGAGTCTGTGGCAGAGAGAAGCCCCGAATCAGAGGTAGAAGCTGAAGCAGGAAGGTGGGAGAGAAGCCAAGAGGCAGAGATGTGTAGGGCTGGTGAAGAGTCACTGGTGTCTCCTCCTCTGGCTGTGGCAAGCTCCCCTTCCTCCTTGTCTCACAGAACCAGAAGAGGCATGAAAAGGGCAGAGGAGAGGTTGGCTGCACGCAGGCACAGTCTCTGATTGCTCAGGGGAAAAACCCTGGAGAGGAAGGGACTTAGGCAACTGTGGGGAGGAAGGGACCTTCACTTTCAACAACAGCTAATAAAGAGTTAACGCCAACTTTCACAGTGTGATTTACTGCTGGCTCACCTCTGACATTATCCTGGATTAAGAATATATTTTGCCAGGCAAAAACACTTGGATTGTCAAGCCGGGCTGATGAGGGATGGGGTGGTGGGGTGGGATTCAGGGGGCCAGGAAGAGCCACAGTCAGCCTATAGACCATAGGCAACCCCCCACCCCCAGTTTAGATGGTCCATCCCTTGTCCATTTTATCCTTGCAACAGGGCTGAGCGAGGGTGCGTGTTACATTGGGGGGGGAGTTATTTGTAAAAATGTGCAAGTATTAAAATAGTGATAGTGATGTATGGAAGTGAGAGCTGGACCATAAAGAAGACTGATCGCCAAAGAATTAATGCTTTTGAATTATGGTGCTGGAGGAGACCCTTGAGAGTCCCATGGACTGCAAGAAGATCAAACCTATCCATTCTGAAGGAAATCAGCCCTGAGTGCTCACTGGAAGGACAGATCCTGAAACTGAGGCTCCAATACTTTGGCCACCTCATGAGAAGAGAAGACTCCCTGGAAAAGACCCTGATGTTGGGAAAGATGGAGGGCACAAGGAGAAGGGGACGACAGAGGACGAGATGGTTGGACAGTGTTCTCGAAGCTACCAGCATGAGTTTGACCAAACTGCGGGAGGCAGTGGAAGACAGAAGTGCCTGGCGTGCTCTGGTCCATGGGGTCACGAAGAGTCGGACATGACTAAACGACTAAACAACAACAAGAAGTATTAGGAAGCATGCATGTGAAAATGTGCATTGGTTGTATCAAACGAAGCAAATGGAATCTATCTCATGCACGCAAGTGGGATGTGTGGGTCTGAGGATCAGTTTCTCTATCACTCCTTCACATGGATACCACCCTCAAAGGGACAAAAGAATCCACTTCTGTCCATCACATAGGCAGCATCAGTCACAAAAATTCTAGCCAGCAGTAGTGCGTGATTGATGAACTAGGGGGAAGCCTAGGAATCTTCTGCCTGGCTTAGG
Source organism: Podarcis siculus (assembly GCA_034642415.1). Classification (NCBI taxonomy): domain Eukaryota; kingdom Metazoa; phylum Chordata; class Lepidosauria; order Squamata; family Lacertidae; genus Podarcis; species Podarcis siculus. The sequence goes on along the minus strand of JAXCMG010000070.1, from coordinate 411,154 downwards.
GAGGGAGACGCGATGCTCTGATGGGTCTAGGAGCCCTCCTGCCACCTTCCCAAAGCCCATCCACACCACTGCTAGCAAGACACTTGGTGTCTGCGATGCACCTGTGCTCTGTTACCAGATGTGGCAATTTAGATAATTTGCAAAGGCACAGCACTGCATTATTCTGCCCAAAACAATGCCGTAAACTTCAAAAAGGAAAATAAATGAGGGGAGACTTACAACACAGAAACCCTAAAAGCGCTGCTTACCATGAGGTAAGTCTGGTTAAACAGAGTGGATTTATTTCTAAGTAAACATGTTTAGGATGGGGCTTCATGGCTCCAATCCTAAGACTTTTCTGTTGAAATAAGTGGGATTTGTTTCTAAGTAAACATGTTTCGGGTTGGAACATTCATTACATAGTAAATATCTCTATTTGCTTTTTAGCTTCAGACCTCAAGGTCCACACTGCCCTGTTTCAAGTTTTATTCCATAACTGTGATAGCTGAGGAGATTTTTCTGGGAGTGAAAACTGAGTTCCCTCAGGGCCAAAGTTGATGCTATGTTAGCTACATACTTGGGCCCTTATGTGTGGGGTATTGGGTTGTTGTTTTGGGTTTTTTTTTTGCCTGGATAACCAGTGTGGGGGCTCCCATTTGAAATGGGATACCAGGATCGTGGGAGGGGCTTTTAAACCTTTACACCCTACTAGAGGTCCCAAACAGACTTCTCTGCTTTTGTGGTTTGCATCGAGGGAAGCAACTAATATTTGTTGTGTAGTGGTGTAGTGGTTAGGGGCAATGGACTTGTAATCTGGTGAACCGGGTTCTCTTCCCCGCTCCTCCACATGCAGTTGCTGGGTGATCTTGGGCTAGTCACACTTCTCTGAAGTCTCTCAGCCTCACTCACATCACAGAGTGTTTGTTGTGGGGGAGGAAGGGAAAGGAGATTGTTAGCTGCTTTGAGACTCCTTAAAGGTAAAGGGACCCCTAACCATTAGGTCCAGTCGTGGCCGACTCTGGGGTTGTGGCACTCATCTCACTTTATTGGCCGAGGGAGCTGGCATACAGCTTCCGGGTCATGTGGCCACCGTGACTAAGCCGCTTCTGGCGAACCAGAACAGCGCACGGAGACGCTGTTTACCTTCCCGCTGGAGTGGTACCTATTTATCTACTTGCACTTCATGCTTTCAAACTGCTAGGTTGGCAGGAGCAGGGACCGAGCAACGGGAGCTCACCCCGTTGTGGGGATTCAAACCGCCAACCTTCCGATTGGCAAGTCCTAGGCTCTGTGGTTTAACCCACAGCGCCACCTGCGTCCCTTGAGACTCCTTAGGGTAGTGATAAAGCGGGATATCAAATCCAAACTCCTCTTCTTCAGTGGGAGCTTTCCTCAAAGCGCAAATCACAGATGGGGAGCCTGATCCAGATCACAAACCTAATTGGGGTAAAGGATTGGGTCCCCCACACTGGCAATTTTTGTGTGTGTGTATCCTGCAATTAAGGGCACAGACATAGTATTAACATATTAGCATGTTTGGAGAAAGACAGATTGGTTATGTATCTACAGCAGTGGCCAGAGGAACAATGACCACTGGGAGGAGCGCAGAGAGAAGAAATGCCATGCTGCACCTGTAGCATGTAGAGCCAGTGTGGTGTAGTGGTTAAGAGTGGTAGATTCGTAATCTGGTGAACCAGGTTCGCGTCTCCGCTCCTCCACATGCAGCTGCTGGGTGACCTTGGGCCAGTCACACTTCTTTGAAGTCTCTCAGCCCCACTCACCTCACAGAGTGTTTGTTGTGGGGGAGCAAGGGAAAGGAGAATGTTAGCTGCTTTGAGACTCCTTAGGGTAGTGATAAAGCAGGATATCAAATCCAAACTCTTCTTCTTCTTCTAGCAGCAAAACTGGGCACCTTCATCTGCCCCAGGTGCAACAAAGCACCTCTCTCCACTTTCAGTCTCTACAGCTACATCAGTCTCTGTAACTCTCCAATGGTTTGACCTTACACCTGAAGGTGCACGCTTCCTGAGACGGATGGAGGCCAACGACAGGTCTTCTCCCCCCCCCCAATTTTTTTATTCATTTTATAACACAAATAAAAAACACAGACAGAAAAAACAATACGAACAAATTCTTGTCATATCTTTATTTTTCTAAACATTGTTAAGTTGGCTTCCCCAAGTCCCACCTATCTGATTTTCATTTTACTTCATCTTTAGCAGTTTACATATATAATAATTTCTAACCATCTTTTTTTAAAATCACACTTAAAATAACTTCACATTTTATCACTTACAAATAATACTATTTTAAAATACACTATCTTCTACTTCTAACCCTACAGCCTATATCCACTTCCAAAGCTATTCTAGGGTTTAACTATGAACATATTTTTTCAAATATTCCTTAAACTTCTTCCAGTCTTCTTCCACCGTCTCTTCTCTCTGGTCTCGGAGTCTCCTGGTCAGTTCGGCAAGTTCCATACAGTCCATCACCCTCATCTGCCATTCTACGATAGTTGGTAAATCTTGTTTCTTCCAGTTCTTCGCTAACAATTTTCTCGCAGCTGTTGTGGCATACAGAAGCCAACGACAGGTCTTCAGAAACAAAGGGGATTTCCCACAGACCAAGCATGTTCTGCCGTGAACTCTAATACCAAGTGCTCCACACCAGGCCACATGGAGCCAAACGCGCTAGAGCTCATTGCGTTGTTACTGATAATCAGGATTAGCCATGAGCTTCAATCTTAATTACCGTATTTTTTGCCCCATAGGACGCACCTAGTTTTTTTGGGGGGGGGGATAAAGAAAAAAAATTATTTCTCCCCCAGGCACGGGGCTGGCACGGGGGAAGCCCAAGCTTCCCCCGACCCCAGCCCCCAGAACAGCCTTCTATCCGCAAGCCTAGGGCTCCCGAGGGTTGCGCAGAGCTTCCTGAAGCCTGGAGAGTGAGAGGGGTCGGTGCACACCGAACCCTCTCACTCTCCGGGCTTCAGCGAAAGCCTGTATTCGCCCCATAGGACGCACACACATTTCCCCTTCATTTTTGGAGGGGAAAAAGCGCGTCCTATAGGGCGAAAAATACGGTAAGTAGCTAAATGTTAGGGGAGGTGTATCTCTGGTGGTCCACCTTTGGTCCTCACCCTGCGCTCAGCTGTCACCTGGGGCTCTTAGAAACTGTCAGCGTGGAACAGCAGCCACATCCCAGGAATGGCTTTGACAGGCTGGCTAAACAAGGTGAGGATAGCCAATGGGTTTCTTTAAAAAAATAATAATATTAGGAATTTAAACAAAACATATTATCTTAAAACATTGCATCCTTAATTTCCCCCCATTTTTCTCCCTCCCCCTCCCTCCCATGAAACACCCCCCCCCCCCGGTCTTCCCTCAATTCCAGTCTCTGGTTTCTCTGTAAATGCTGTTCCCTGCATATTACAAAGTTGTATAAACCCTTAATTTGTCTAACTGGTTATTGTCAATAAAAAAATTGGGAGTGTTTATTCGAAACCTGGCAGGGAGTCCAATTCACTTTGTTGCGTCTTTAAATACTTTGTAAAAGGTTCCCATTCATGTTTAAAGTCACAGTTATCCTTGTCCCGTAGTTTATGTGTCAATTTTGCCAATTCTGCAGAGTCCATCAATTTCTCTTGCCATGCTTCTTTAGTCGGGGTTTCCTCGGTCTTCCATCCTTGTTCTATTAAGACTCTCGCTGCCGTTGTCGCATACATGAAGATATTTTTCAACTTCTTTGGCATATCTTTTTCTACAATCCCTAACAGAAATGCTTCAGGTTTTTTAACAAATGTTAGATGGAACATTTTCTTCAATTCATTGTACGGTGGTACCTCGGGTTACATACGCTTCAGGTTACAGACTCCGCTAACCCAGAAATAGTGCTTCAGGTTAAGAACTTTGCTTCAGGATGAGAACAGCAATCGTGCTCCGGTGGCACGGCGGCAGCAGGAGGCCCCATTAGCTAAAGTGGTGCTTCAGGTTAAGAACAGTTTCAGGTTAAGAAAGGATCTCCGGAACGAATTAAGTACTTAACCCGAGGTACCACTGTATATCATTTACCCAATTTTTTTTATTTCATTACAATCCCACCACATATGGCAAAATGTCCCCTCCTTTTCTTGCCAATGGGTTTCAAACCTGTGGAGCATTAGGGACTTCCCCTGTATGCAAAGACAAGTTCTAGCAGATTGCATGGATGAGACCAATCGTGGGTCCAATGGTCAATAAGGTGGTTTTGCATGTGCTGTAGATGGAAGAGAGGGGCAGATGAGGCTTGTCAACCTGGGAAGGTAACCCATCTAGGAGAAGGAAACTCTGATCCTGAACCTCCACTGCCTTGCAGGATATCTTGGGGAGTAAACCCTACACAAATAAGGAGTGGAGTCCCTAAGACAGTTGGATGGCACCTTGTACATCTCCTTCCAGCAGCTTTTGCAGCCAAGCTGGTGCCAAATGTATTGTTCTGCTTTCCTTTGGGCCACATCAGTGAGGGGCGGTCTTGTCATCTGGGCAGCCCAGGACCTCCACACACACTAGTGGTGCCCTCCCCATGGAACACCCTCCCATCAGATGTCAAAGAAATAAACAACTATATGACATTTAGAAGACATCTGAAGGCAGCCCTGTTTAGGGAATTTTTTAATGTCTGATGTTTTCATGTATTTTTTATCTTTTATCGGAAGCTGCCCAGAGTGGCTGGGGAAACCCAGCCAGATAGGTGGGGTAGAAATAATAATAATAATAATAATAATAATAATAATAATAATAATAATAATAATAATAAT
>JAXCMG010000070.1:366960-406367 GCA_034642415.1 Podarcis siculus | reverse complement strand
ATAATAATAATAATAATAATAATAATAATAATAATAATAATAATAATTACACTGCCCAGGCTTGCACTGCAGGGAGGTCACTTCAGTGCTGCTAACACAACGGTTTGACTTCACCCCTAGAGGCACACTCCATTCTCTCTCTCTCTCTCTCTCTCTCTCTCTCTCTCTCTCTCAATGGATGCCAACAATACAGTATCAACCCAGTTAGCCTTACTAGGCCCAACAGAGGCCCCAATGTGGCCAATGAGGCTGTATTCCCAAAACCATGCTCATCTGCACCACAACAGAAGACAGGCGAACTAATATCAGTGTACTGGATGAAGCAAAGATCACCAGCGTTGAGGCAATGATTCTTCAACAACAACTTCGTTGGACTGATCATGTTGTGCGGATGCCTGATGATCATCTTCCAAAGCAACTGCTCTATTCCGAATTTGAAAATGGAAAGCGTAATGCTGGTGGTTAACAAAAGAGCTTTAAAGACTGTTTCAAGGCAAATCTTTAAAAAATCTAGTATAAACACCGACAACTGGGAAACACTGGCCTGCGAGCGCTCCAGTTGGAGAACAGCCTTGACCAAAGGTGTCATGGACTTTGAAGACACTCGAACTCAGGACGCAAGGGAGAAACGTGCTAGGAGGAAGGCACGCTTGGCAAATCCACACCGTGATCAACTCCTGCCCGGAAACCAATGTCCCCACTGTGGAAGGACGTGTGGGTCCACAATTGGCCTCCACAGTCACTTACAGACTCATTGTTAAAAACTGTGTTTATGGAAGACAATCTTACTTGGCTATGAGTGATTGCCGAAGAAGAAGAAGAAGAAGAAGAAGAAGAGGAGTAGGAGTTTGGATTTGATATCCTGCTTTATCACTACCTGAAGGAGTCTCAAAGCAGCTAACATTCTCCTTTCCCTTCCTCCCCCACAACAAACACTCTGTGAGGTGAGTGGGGATGAGAGACTTCAAAGAAGTGTGACTGGCCCAAGGTCACCCAGCAGCTGCAGGTGGAGGAGCAGGGACGCGAACCCCATTCACCAGATTATGAGTCCACCGCTCTTAACCACTACACCACACTGGCTCTCTCATTATTCTTGGTGAGGGAGGTTTGCTGTCACTGTTGATCAGCTATAAGCCTGATAGTATCGGCTGCTCTACAGAGTCACTCAGGTGGGAAAGATCAGAGCAGGCATAGGCAAACAGCCCTCCAGATGTTTTGGGACTACAACTCGCATCATCCCTAGCTAACAGGACCAGTGGTCAGGGATGATGGGAGTTGTAGTCCCAAAACATCTGGAGGGCTGAGTTTGCCTATGCCTGGATCAGAGCCTTCCCCAACCTTGTGCCCTCCAGATTAATGTTGGACCCAAAATTCCTATCAGCCCCAGTGAGCACAGTTGGGGATGATGGGCATTATGGTCCAACAACATCTAGAGGTCACCAGATTACCTTCGACCCTTCAGTCCAGTGTAGGATTGACAGTACAAATGGACCAATGCTTGGTGATGTCAGGAAAAGGAGGGGGGTGAATTTAGACGTTTTGACTCTGAGCCAACATTCTCCAACTGCTCATCCCCTTGATTCATATTATTCATTTAATGAAAACAAAATACAGAGTCATGTGACAGTTCTTGAGAATGAGTCATTTATGACACAACTTCCACCAAGAGCGCTGGGCAAAGCAGCTCCCCAAGGGAAGCAAATTTCCCTTCGCAACTTTCTAGACCTTTAAAATATTTGTTGTGATTATGGTACTAATTAGATTCAGCTGTTGCAGGTAATATAACTCCCTGGCAGCTTGAGGAAGGGAGGGAGGAGGAGAAAGAGAAATAGAAGGCCTTAAAGGTTACATGGTTCTGTTTGCTGGGATGGCATTTGGAAATGGTTCAGAGAAAAGAATTCCATATTTCTCAGGGGTCCAGTATACAATTTTGCCAAAACACCACATTGGAAAGGAGATATGCTTAAGTAGACACATATAAGATTTTGCTTTAATGATCAGTTTTCCGTTCTAGGAGCAAGCAGAGATGGACAAACTTGTCAATCTCAGTTTTGGTTTCTCATTTTTCCAATATTGAGATCACTTCTCCACATTTTCACACCAATTTGTGGGTTGTTTTTTTTAAAAAAAAGTCCTCATGAGACTTCATCAGAATTTTAGTGTGAATTTATCCTAATGTACACATTTTTGCAAAGCAATTGCCCCATATGTGGTACATTTCTGCATGGCATTTTCACAAATATATGCATTTGTATGCATACTTTGCCCAAGTATATGCAATTTTGTACACATTACTTGTCTGGAGAACTGCCATGCAAAACATTGAATTGTGAGTTTTGAAGGATGTCTGAAGGAGGTTGAGAATAACATACAATGTGAATAAGACTAGATAGATAAGGGCAGATTCTTAGTGTAGCTAACAGGCTGCTAATAAATTTGTATATCTCATTGAAAGTGCTCGTTCTTCATCAAAGTTATGCTAGGATGAGGGAGAAATTTGTTCATTTTGCATTTTAATACAAACTAACCTAATTCACAGGACGTGGGTGGCGCTGTGGTCTAAACCACGGAGCCTAGGGCTTGCTGATCAAAAGGTTGGCGGTTCGAATCCCCGCGATGGGGTAAGCTCCCGTTGCTCGGTCCCTGCATCTGCTAACCTAGCAGTTTGAAAGCACATCAAGTGCAGGTACCGCTCCGGTGGGAAGGTAAATGGCGTTTCCGTGCGCTGATCTGGTTCGCCAGATAAATAGGTACCGCTCCGGTTGGAAGGTAAACGGCGTTTCCGTGTGCTGCTCTGGTTCACCAGAAGCAGCTTAGTCATGCTGACCACATGACCCGGAAGCTGTACGCCGGCTCCCTCGGTCAATAAAGCAAGATGAGCGCCACAACCCCAGAGTTGTCTGCGACTGGTCCAACGGTCAGGGGTCCTTTTACCTTTACCTTTTTAACCTAATGCAGAGATCCCAAAAATAACGTACAAAAATGTAATACACTGCTTGCAGAAATGCATATACATGGTACCTCATGTACTTAATTTGTTCCGGAAGTCCATTCTTAACCTGAAACTGTTCTTGACCTGAAGCACCACTTTAGCTAATGGGGCCTCCTGCTGCCGCCGCGCTGCCAGAGCACGATTACTATTCTCATCCTGAAGCAAAGTTCTTAACCCAAGGTACTATTTCTGCGTTAGTGGAGTCTGTAACCTGAAGCGTATTTAACCCAAGGTGCCACTGTATTAGGGCAGTGGTTTTCAATGGGCGTGGCAGGAGAGGATGGCAGGCGTGGTGGGAAGATTCAAGAACAATATATTTTTGGAATGATTCATATGCTTATGTAGCTGCATTGCTTTATATTTTCTGCATGTTCCATGATCCTGTTATAAAGCAGTGGCATAACGTTGCTTGCTATTGCCCAGGGAGAAGAGGGAGGAGGTGTCGGAATCCAGAAAAGCAGCAGGGTTCAGTGAGCAGGAAGAGGCTGTGGCAGAGAGCGGTCCAGACTCAGGCAGAGGAAGAGGGAGACGAAGAGACTAAGATGAGGCAGGCTGCAGATGACTCCAGGGAATCTCTCCCTCCTACTGCAACCACATTAGGCTGTGATGTAGCACTCCAAATCCTCCAACGAAGGCTGTGTTATGACAGTCTTACATTTTCATTACACACAGGGAGATACAAATCCACAATTAAAATATACAGTGGTACCTCAGGTTAAGTACTTAATTCGTTCCGGAGGTCCGTACTTAACCTGAAACTGTTCTTAACCTGAAGCACCACTTTAGCTAATGGGGCCTCCAGCTGCTGCCGTGCCGCCGGAGCACGATTTCTGTTCTCATCCTGAAGCAAAGCTCTTAACCTGAAGCACTATTTCTGGGTTAGCGGAGTTTGTAACCTGAAGTGTATGTAACCTGAAGCCTATGTAACCCGAGGTACCACTGTACAATAAAACAATCCCATTAAAATAAAAACAATAAAAAATAAAAAATAAATAAAAACAACAATTGAAACAGGAGACTCAAATGGAAATATTACGGGAATATATGTTTATCACATGCTACGTTAAATATGAGAGTGCCTTCTGGATAGACCATATCATTTGCTATGCATCGGAGGGTGGAATATACTAATCCTCAGTTCAATTTACAGATGCGTAGCACCAACCGGTGCTGTCTAAGACAATTTTTTGCTTTCTTATTTTGGAAATAAGCTTTGGGGTCCTCTGGGTATTTTCTATTTATATATATATATATTACATATCATTCCCACCAATCATATAACATATTTTCTTATACAATGTTTTGGACTTCCGTCAACTGCATCTGAAGATTTTTCAATCTTTATCACTTAATCTACATTTCTTAATTTCCCTATTACTTTTAATTGTCCTTAACTAATAACTCTCTTCATAATCTTCTCTGCAATATTTCACATAATCCTCCTTACAAAACTTCTTGCAGTCCTACTAGCGCTTATTACAATTGCTTTTCAAATAGTTTAAAATATTTACTCCAGTCCTCTAAGAATTTCTCTTCCTGCAGGTTTCGAATCCTTCCTGTCATCTTATCTAATTCTGCATAGTCCATTAATTTCGCCTGCCATTCTTCTTTCGTCGGTAATTCTTCTTGTTTCCATTTCTGTGCCAATAATATTCTTGCTGCCGTTGCTGCATATAAAAACAATTTACTATCCTGTCTGTTAATATCCTCCCCTACAATGCCAAGTAAAAATGCTTCTGGCTTTTTTTTTTATAAATGTATATTTATATTTTTCATCTCATTATATATCATTTCCCAGAAGCTTTTCACTTTCTTACATTCCCACCACATGTGATAAAAGATCCTTCTTTTTCTTTACATTTCCAACATTTATTACTTGTTTTATACATTTTAGCTAATTTCACTGGTGTAATATACCATCTATACATCATTTTCATCACATTTTCTTTCAAGGCATTGCATGCTGTAAATTTTAATCTTTCCTTCCACAGTTTTTCCCAATCTTTTAACTGTATATTATACCCAAAATCCTTGGCCCGGTGTATCATAACCGACTTTACCTCTTCGTCTTTCAAATGCCATTCCAGCAGCAATTTATACACCTCTGGGTATTTTCTAAGCCCAACAGTCCTTTATACATTTTTTTTTATTCAGAGTGAAAGTTTGCATGTTTGTTCAAAGCACTTCACTTTAAATAAAGAACCTTATCCCAGATCAGGGATGGCCAGTGCTGTGCCCTTCAGTGCTGCTGAACTAGAATTCCCACCATTCCTGACCATTGCCCATGCTGTCTGGAGCTGATGGGAGTCAAGCAACACCTGGAGAGCCACATGTTTGTGACCCCTGACTTATGTCAGGGGTCTTGCATCATGTACAGGCATCCTCTGGCTTCAGTGAATCAAGACTGTTTGATCAGGACCAACTTTTGAAAGTGGCATCAGAATATCTCTTTCATATTATATTCTCTGGTTCCGAACAAAACAAAGCCAGAGGTGTTTCATTTACCAAAGGGTGGGGAGAGTCAACAAGGCTGCTGTTAGCAACAGGAAATAAAAAAACGACAACAACACAGGAAAGAAAAACGATACCTTGACTCTGCTACACTTGGAAGCCATCCGAGGGCAGATTTCTATCGGATGCTCCTTAATTCTCTAACCTCTGAAAGGCAATCTTATCTGTCCATGTAGATTTCCCCCAAATGACGGTCTGACTTTTTGCTAGCCTAATTTCATCCTAAACTTGTGCCAGGGAAACGAGTTAGCAATGCTGAAATTCTGTAATTTTATTTTTTATCTCCTGCCATTTTATAGTTGATTGGCTTTCCATGTGCATCATAAAAATGTATTTATTATATTTTCCCATCTGTTGTATTTTTGGGGGCCTGTTTACTAGGGGATACAAGGGACACGGGTGGCGCTGTTGGCTAAACCACAGAGCCTAGGACTTGCCGATCAGAAGGTTGGTGGTTTGAATCCCCGTGACAGGGTGAGCTCCCGTTGCTCGGTCCCTGCTCCTGCCAACCTAGCAGTTCGAAAGCACGTCAAAATGCAAGTAGATCAATAGGTACCGCTCCGGCGGGAAGGTAAACGGCGTTTCCGTGCACTGCTCTGGTTCGCCAGAAGCGGCTTAGTCATGCTGGCCACATAACCCGGAAGCTGTATGCCGGCTCCCTCGGCCAATAAAGCGAGATGAGTGCCACAACCCCAGAGTCGGTCACGACTGGACCTAATGGTCAGGGTTCCCTTTACCTTTACCTTACTAGGGGATATCGCTCAATGTATGTAACAGCCAGTGTAGATGGCATTTCTTTAATCCCTGAGGTTTCTTCTTAGGAAAGGATACAGAGGTCAAAGGGTAGCACAACTGTGATCCTAAATACATTTTCTGGTGGTAAGCATGGAGTGTTAGAAGTTGCCCAGAGTGGCTGAGACTCAAGTCTTTTGTGGTGCACACCAGAACTGCTCTTTCGCCCTTCCACATATGTTTGCAAATTTCCTTTTTAAAGAAAGAAGTCCTGGTGAAAATTGATCAACAGTTTAGTATGAATTCTCCTGGTAGACATGTTTCGTGTGCAATTTTGTATGTTATTTCCATCTAACATATGCACTCGTATGCATAATTTCCCCAGACATTTTGGGCTGGGTGCATAGGAGAACTGCATTGCAAAATTCACAGAAGTGTGCATTTCAGAATACCTGCATCCCAATTCTGTCAATTGTTTCAGGAAGTGCAAATCTTTGACTGCAGCCGCCGCTACCCACATTGATGCCAAAGGACTGCTAAATTCTTAACCCACACCCAGAAGAACAGATTGGGAGATGGATTTGCAGTCGAAACCAACCTGTTTCCTTCCAACAAGCACGTTTAGGAATCTTGCCTGAAATCGCTTTGCTGTGGTTCAACCATGCCAATAATTTGGAAATCAAGTTCCACGGAAATCTACGAGAACTGGCATACATGCAATGGCACAGCCAGCTGCCAGGCAGACTAATAAAGGACAAATGTCACAAATGCATCGCTTCTGGCCAATACCACCATTTGTGGTGGGCTGTTGTGCTTTCGTTTGGCAAGCCCTATCACTGGTGTCCGTCGGGACATGGGTGGCACTGTGGGTTAAACCACAGAGCCTAGGACAGCGAGTCCTAAGGGGTGTAAGAGAACAAACTCAGACAACGATGGAGATTAAAAATGGCCACAACTTTACTGATTACAGGTATAGGTGGAATTTAGGCTCAGGTATTTGATGTATATAAGGTATGCAGGTGGCACTGTGGGTTAAACTACAGAGCCTAGGGCTTGCCGATCAGAAGATCGGCGGTTCGAATCCCTGCAACGGGGTGTGCTCCCGTTGCTCGGTCCCTGCTCCTGACAACCTAGCAGTTCGAAAGCACGGAAAAGTGCAAGTAGACAAATAGGTACCGCTCCGGCGGGAAGGTAAACGGCGTTTCTGTGCGCTGCTCTTGTTCACCAGAAGCAGCTCAGTCCTGCTGGCCACATGACGCAGAAGCTGCACTCCGGCTCCCTCGGCCAATAATGGTCAGGGGTCCCTTTACCTTTACCTATCACTGCTGTCCAGGGGTGGGACCCAGGTTTCCAATATACATTTTGGGCAATGCTTCCTTACTCCACTCTTGCGTTCCAGTGAGAAAACATCTGACCTCTGCAATTAGACTTTACTGTCCACATCTCGCCTTTCCTTCCCCGCCACCCTACGGCAGACAAGGCACACGGGCTCATAAGCCAAGATTTTCTTAAAGCTTATGTTCTTGTAAAAACAGCTCCAAGTACACACATTCTGGTCTTCCGTCAAGTCAGGGACTTTGCATGCCAAGTCAAGTATTTATTTTCATTACTTTTGAGACCACCAAAATTAATGTATCTTTCAGACAGGAAGAATTTTATTTATTATGGTGCATTTGGATCCAAGAGATGAAAGAGGAGCAGCCCTCATGCTGGAGGAGGGAACGAGGTTGCAAGCCCAAGAGAGACCGCATGATTTGGGGCACTGTGCTGCCTCTCTACCGAGAACAGCTCACCCAGACACATTTGCATACAGATTGACCACAACGCCTCAAACACATATACAAAATAACCACACTGTACCCACACCAGTGCTTGGTTATAATTAAATCAGCAGGGACTTAAGATACAGGGTTTTAAAAAAAACAAAACAACAAATTCCAAATTCCTTCTCCCCCCACATTTCTCAATGTATGTCGTCACTGCTGATAACTTTGTGATGGGACTCTAGATTTTCTTGGCATGCTTGTTATATTGACATTTCCATGTCCTAAGCTATGTGGGATATGATGTTCAACTGGTGAGTTGGGATCCAGGTCACAGCCTGATCTAAAGTCTGTTGCAGTAGCAACATGGCCACCATATAAATATATGGTAAAATAAATAAATAAGGAGATGCATGTTTGGGTCAAAGGTGGGCCCCGAGTCTGGAAATATTGATGGCCACTTCTTTAAAGTATTGGTTTTCAACTGCTCGATCAGTATCAATTTGTGGGCCACAGCCGTCTGACCTATGGTAACAGCATCAACAGCGCCATAAAAGAAGTGATGGATCAGTCGAAGAAGCTGGAACCAGGAGCAGGACATTGTAGCTTAAGAGACTTGGGGAAACCAAGAGAAGCGAAGAGCTGAGATCATTGGCTAGGGCAAAAGGAGGTATATGGGAGAAACCAAATGCCCCCAGAGGCAGCCTTCAAGGGAGCTGGGGAACCAAGAATCAAGAGTGTTGCTGAGTGCCTGAGGCAGTAAATGTTGTTATAGCAAAATGAAGACTTCAGTATGGGTCCGAAGAGAAGCCAAATAATCTCCAGGGCTTGTGGGCCAGACTGAAGACTGCAAGTATGGTCCTCAGTGCCTAGTAGTTGAGCGATAACTGTGGGGAGTAGCATAGGGTAATTGGCTATTGATTTAAGTACTTTTCTGAGCACAATTCAAAGTGTTGCTGCTGACCTTTAAAGCCCTAAATGGCCTCAGCCCAGTATACTTGAAGGAGTGCCTCCACTCCCATCATTCAACCATCACTGAGGTCCAATGCCAAGGGCCTTCTGGTGGTTCCCTCCCTGCAAGAAGTGAGGTTACAGGAAACCAGACAGAGGGCCGTCTCGGTAGTGGCAGACACCCTGTGGAACGCCCTCCCATCAGATGTCAAGGAGTTAAACAACTATCTGACTTTTAGAAGACATCTGAAGGCAGACCTGTTTAGGGAAGTTTTAAATGTTTGATGTTTTATCATGCTTTTAATATTCTGTTGGGAGCTGCCCAGAGTGGCTGGGGAGGCCCAGCCAGATGGGCGGGGTGTAAGTAATAAATTAATTATCATCATCATCATCATCATCATATAGGGGGAGGAATCACTTGGCGCTGTCTACTCAAATCAATTGTAACCTACTAAAATACGCTTTCGGATTTAAATCAACAGTAGCCAGGTTAGGTTTCATATATAGAAAACTTTCAAACAGTCATAACTATCTGCTTTTATTAACCACTATTTGAAAGTAAAAGATGGTTTACATTGTTTTATTACTTTAAAGAGGAGCAGATTTGGGGGTGGCATGGGGTGGACAGAGGTGGGGAGGGGAGGGGAGAAGTCTCATTGCAGAAGCAGAAGTCATTTCGCTTGAGCAAGAGTGCAGCTGAATCAGGGGCAGCCCTACCATCAGGCAGAGCGAGGCAGCTGCCTCAGGTGGCAAATTCTGAGGGGTAGAAAGTGGCTAGGAATGTGTGCCACATGGTCTTCCCTGCAGTCCCTAAGGAATCTTGCTACCGTATGGTGCGGTGGAGGAATCTGTTCCATCACCAGCGCTGAAGGAAGAGTCAACTACCAGTTTAGTCAGATTTTATGCACAGAATTGGGAATGTACCATCTTGACCTTCACCTCAGGCAGCAAAATGGCTTGGGCCTCTCCTAAGCTGAATACAACCCTTGAGGCGGTAAGCCTGTGTCACATGCCTTCTCACATACAGAGCAAACCTAATCGTGCCTGCTCAGAAGTACGTCCTACTGAGTTCAGTGAAGGTTAGGTAAAGGTAAAGGGACCCCTGACCATTAGGTCCAGTCATGGCCGACTCTGGGGTTGCGGCGTTCATCTCACTTTATTAGCCGAGGGAGCCGGTGTACAGCTTCTGGGTGAAGTGGCCAGCATGACTAAGCCTCTTCTGGTGAACCAGAGCAGCGCATGGAAACGTTGTTTACCTTCCCGCCGGAGTGGTACCTATTTATGTACTGCACTTTTTGGTGTGCTTTCGAACTGCTAGGTTGGCAGGAGCAGGGACTGAGCAACGGGAGCTCATCCCATCACGGGGATTTGAACCGCCGACCTTCCGATCGGCAAGCCCTAGGCTCAGTGGTTTAGACCAGTGTTCCCCAAACTTGGGCCTCCAGCTGTTTTTGGACTACAACTCCCATCATCCCTCGCTAGCAAGACTAGTGGTCAAGGATGATGGGAACTGTAGTCCAAAAACAGCTGGAGGGCCAAGGTTGCGGAACACTGGTTTAGACCACAGCGCCACCCGCGTCCCCTCAGTGAAGGTTACTCTGAGGTAAATGGAGTTAGGACTGCAGCACAAGAAAATTTATTTCTCCTATCACATTTCTCTGATTATCAATAGGAATTGCCTTCCCTACTCTGTTTTAATGTGGTTGCAGATATTATTTAATTTATTTATTATTTATTTAGTTCTTATGATCTTATGATATACAGTGGTACCTCTGGTTGCGAATGGGATCCGTTCTGGAGGCCCATTTGCAACATGAAAAGAGCACAACCCGCAGCGACGCGTCTGCACACACACAGGTTGCGATTCGTGGCTTCTGCTCATGCGCGTGATGTCATTTTGCGCTTCTGCACATGCACAAGTGGTGAAACCCGGAAGTAACCCTTTCCGGTACTTCCGGGTCGCCGCGGGACGTATTCTGAAAGAACATAACATGAAGCAAATGTAACATGAGGTATGACTGTATATCATATGGTTATATTTGTCCACTCTTTCTAGTATTTTATCACTTTGGGTCAGTTCAAAGAACAGTTTAACAGATAAGTTACTCCCACTATAAATATGACAAATGGCTCTTCTGAAAGGAGCCACATGGGATAAAATTGCTTGAGCGGATCCTGAAATCATGCATGCATGGATTAAATCTATCCGGAAGTGGGTAGATATATAAACAAAAGGGATGCGGGTGGCACTGTGGTCTAAACCACTGAGCCTTTGGGGCTTGCTGATCAGAAGGTTGGCTGTTTGAATCCCCGCGATGGAGTGAGCTCCCGTTGCTCTGTCCCAGCTCCTGCCAACCTAGCAGTTCAAAAGCACACCAGTGCAAGTAGATAAATAGGTACCACTGCGGCGGCAAGGTAAACAATGTTTCTGTGCACTCTGGCTTCCATCACTGTGTTCTGTTGTGCCAGAAGCAGTTTAGTCATGTTGGCCACATGACCCGGAAAGCTGTCTGTGGACAAACGCCGGCTCTCTTGGCCTGAAAAGCGAGATGAGTGCCACATCCCAGAGTCACCTTTGACTGGACTTAACGGTCCAGGAGTCCTTTACCTTTAGATAAGAAACACAAATTAAATGTTTTATCTTTTTTAAAGAGGAGGAGGAGGAGGAGGAGGAGGAGGATCCTATCATTCTAGAATAAGGAAGCACACACGTATTAAAAGCAAGCAAAGATTTGTTTTGGGACATGGAATTGCAAAACTGAAACTAAATAGGTCTGCATGAGTGCTGGTCTGGATAGCATCTAGGGAAGCTCGCCTTATAATCCTAGAAGTTGTATGCTGAGAATCAGCAGCTAATTCTCCTTCCACGTTTTTGCCTAGTGGCTCCAAGGTTCTTGCCTGCTTTGTAGCTTGCCTCTCAGGGGTCAGGTTTCAGAGAGAAAAGCTGTGAATTGGACACCTAATAAAACAGGATTCATGCTTTTTGAAGTTCATTTGAATCCGGCTTGATTGTTTATTACTCTGAGATCTCTAAAGGATTCGGAATATTGGAGAGGGGGACAGCCCCAACTTGGCTTTAGTAAAAACATTTGCAACCTGCTAAACCTTGGGGTTAGTAACGGCAATGATCTCACAATTTCATTTCATTATTTTTTAATTGTAAATGATATGTTCCAGGACCCACGAAGGGTAAATGGCTCAGTATCGGAAAGACAAATTAAATGTAGCTTAATTCACGGACCAGCTGTAGTGCCGGCAGGTGCAATGCAAATGTTCTAGGAGCCAGCTAGAATAACTAAGGCTTGCCCTCAAAGGCCTGCAAGGGCTTTTGAGCCAACACACATTCATTTATTTTCGGTGGGGGCGGGTGAGGAGGGAATCAGCATGCAGACATACCACAAAGATACCTCACTTGGCCAGAGCTTGGTGCTGATAACATCAAGGTTGCATTGCAGAGGGTTGGACTAAATCAGGGATGGCCAGCTCTCAAGAGACCTTGATCTAGATCAAGGGAAGTAATAGTGCCACTGTATTCTGCTCTGGTCAGACCTCACCTGGAGTACTGTGTCCAGTTCTGGGCACCACAGTTCAAGAAGGACACTGACAAACTGGAACGTGTCCAGAGGAGGGCAACCAAAATGGTCAAAGGCCTGGAAACGATGCCTTATGAGGAACGGCTAAGGGAGCTGGGCATGTTTAGCCTGGAGGAGGGGGGTTAAGGGGTGATATGATAGCCATGTTCAAATATATAAAAGGATGTCACATAGAGGAGGGAGAAAGGTTGTTTTCTGCTGCTCCAGAGAAGCGGACACGGAGCAATGGATCCAAACTACAAGAAAGAAGATTCCACCTAAACATTAGGAAGAACTTCCTGACAGTAAGAGCTGTTCGACAGTGGAATTTGCTGCCAAGGTGTGTGGTGGAGTCTCCTTCTTTGGAGGTCTTTAAGCAGAGGCTTGACAACCATATGTCAGGAGTGCTCTGATGGTGTTCCTGCTTGGCAGGGTGGACTCGATGGCCCTTGTTGTCTCTTCCAATTCTATGATTCTATGAGACCGCGATCTACTTTCAGAATTAAAAACTGGCAGTGATCTACCCCTGGTTTTTTGGGTTCAGCTCAAAGTTGTTGAGCCTTTTTAGGGAGAAAAGCCCTGTTTTTTACAGGTTATAAAAAAGCTTTTTTTGGGGGGGTTCCCTGGTCCTGAATGGGGTAACTGTGCCACTGAAGGACCAGGTGCGCAGCCTGGGAGTCATTTTGGACTCACAGCTGTCCATGGAGGCACAGGTCAATTCTGTGTCCAGGGCAGCTGTCTACCAGCTCCCTCTGGTATGCAGGCTGAGACCCTACCTGCCCACGGACTGTCTCGTCAGAGTGGTGCATGCTCTAGCTATCTCCCACTTGGACTACTGCAATGCGCTTTACGTGGGGCTACCTTTGAAGGTGACCCAGAAACTACAACTAATGCAGAATGCGGCAGCTAGACTGGTGACTGGGAGTGGCCGCAGAGACAACATAGCTCCAGCCTTGAAAGACCTACATTGGCTCCAAGTACGTTTCCGAGCAAAATTCAAAGTGTCGGTGTTGACCTTTAAAGCCCTAAACGGCGTCGGCCCAGTATACATGAAGGAGTGTCTCCACCCGCATCGTTCTGCCCGGACACTGAGGTCCAGTGCCGAGGGCCTTCTGGCTGTTCCTTCATTGCAAAAAGCAAAGCTACAGGGAACCAGGCAGAGGGCCTGTGGAACGCCCTCCCATCAGATGTCAAGGAGATAAACAACTACCTGACATTTAGAAGACATCCAGTGGAGTAGCGTGGGTTGTCAGCACCCGGGGCAAGGCAAGTAATTTGCGCCCCCTAACCCGTGGATTTGCGCCCCCTAACCCGTGGATTTGCCCTAACCCCAGATGTTGCGCCCGGTGCGGCTGGCCCCCCTTGCACCCCCCACGCTACGCCACTGAAGACATCTGAAGGCAGCCCTGTTCAGGGACGTTTTTAATGTGTGACATTTTAATGTATTTTTAATCTTTGTTGGAAGCCACCCAGAGTGGCTGGGGAAACCCAGCCAGATGGGTGGGGTACAAAGAATAAGTTATTGTTATTGTTATTATATTTTGGGGGGTTAAAGGCAAGGGACAAAGGGATACAGTCACTCACAGAAAGATCACTATGGATCAAAACAACAGCCAGAGAAAGCTCCATCTTCCCTTCCAGAGATCATACAACAATGGAGGGCAAGGCGAGGCGAGGCGGCGGGGCAGGAGTCAGTTTTAGCGATGCTAAGGAAAGGGAGCCAGAGATTGACTGCAATCTACCAAAACCTCACAGGGATCTAAAAGTAGATCGCAATCGGCCTGTTGGACATCCCTGGACTAGATGATCCTTGGGGTTCCTTCCAATTCTATGATTTTATGATCGCCTTGTCCTCCATGAATTTGTCTATTTCTCTATGATTCTTCTCACTGCAGCCAAACACAGGGGGCTGTAGCCAACAAAGTTCTACTCAAATAGGACATATGGAAATTAATGGATCTTATCCCTTAAATTGGGGACGTGGGTGGCACTGTGGGTTAAACCACAGAGCCTAGGACGTGCCAATCAGAAGGTTGGCGGTTCGAATCCCCATGACGGGGTGAGCTCCTGTTGCTCGGTCCCTGCTCCTGCCAACCTACCAGTTTGAAAGCACTTCAAAGTGCAAGTATATAAATAGGTACCGCTCCAGTGGGAAGGGAAACCGTTTTTCCTTGCGCTCCTCTGGTTCGCCAGAAGCGGCTTAGTCTTGCTGGCCACATGACCCGAAAGCTGTATGCCGGCTCCCTCAGCCAATAAAGCGAGATGAGCGCCACAACCCCAGAGTCTGTCATGACTGGACCACTGGTCAGGGGTCCCTTTACCTTTACCTATCCCTTAAATTCAGTGGGTCTACTTTGTGTATGACTAACACTGGAGGGAACCCAAATACAAGAAAGCCAATCCTCCTACAAATGAATCATGACCGTGGAATTTTTCTGTGGTTTTGAACTACAAAGGGAGATACCTCACATCCCCCCCTCCTTTCTTATTGTCTTGGCCAAGGTTAGGGGAAATGCCAAAAGCCTAATAGACTGGGCAAATTGGGTACAAAACAAAACAAATTCTTTTGCCTAGGCTAGAAATTAAGTCCATGTTTGTTTTCTCATGCTTTCCACTATGGCCGGCATTTATTCAGAATGAAGGGAGCAAGCGTTATTAGATTTCGTGGAATGTAAACAAACAGTTATTGGTAAATAGATTTTGGTGGTCTACTTGTTACACCACATGTCAGAAACAGCATAGGGAGCTGGCCCTCGTTCAGATGCCTTTCAGGCATGGAGAAAACAAGACACATTTTATTAATTAAAGTTAACAAAAATACTCTGAGATCACAGCTAAATTGCATTAAAACATAACTCACTGGCAAAGGCTGTAAGCAAAATGTTGTCTTTCCCCCGCTCCTCTAGCTCTCCATACAATATTTGACCTGGACGCTGAAGCAATAGAAGGAAATTCTGATTTGGTACTGTATAAGCGGGTGGCGCTGTGGGTTAAACCACAGAGCCTAGGGCTTGCCAATCAGAAGGTCGGCGGTTCGAATCCCTGCAACAGGGTGAGCTCCCGTTGCTCTGTCCCTGCTCCTGCCAACCTAGCAGTTCGAAAGCATGTCAAAGTGCAAGTAGATAAATAGATGTTGCGGCGCTCATCTCGCTTTATTGGCCGAGGGAGCTGGCGTACATTTTCCGGGTCATGTGGCCAGCATGACTAAGCTGCTTCTGGCGAACCAGAGCAGCGCACGGAAACGCCGTTTACCTTCCCGCTGGAGTGGTACCTATTTATCTACTTGCACTTTGACGTTCTTTCGAACTGCTAGGTTGGCAGGAGCAGGGACTGAGCGACGGGAGCTCACCCCGTTGCGGGGATTCAAACCGCCGACCTTCTGATCAGCAAGTCCTAGGCTCTGTGGTTTAACCCACAGCGCCACCCATGTCCATTCTACTGCCTAACGGTGTCCATTTCACCCAGGAGACCACAGCTGCAGAGATAGGAAAAGAAGAGTCGTTCCATTGTCTGGAGAAGTGACTTCCTGGTTCGCATGGAAGAAGAAGAAGAGTTTGGATTTGATATCCCGCTTTATCACTACCCGAAGGAGTCTCAAAGCAGCTAACATTCTCCTTTCCCTTCCTCCCCCACAACAAACACTCTGTGAGGTGAGTGGGGCTGAGAGATTTCAAAGAAGTGTGACTGGCCCAAGGTCGCCCAGCAGCTGCAAGTGGAGGAGTGGAGACGCGAACCCGGTTCACCAGATTATGAGTCTATCACTCTTAACCACTACACCACACTGGCTCTGGAGAAGCCAGTTTCAACCGAGTCCAGCAACGGAAACATGCAGCTCTACTGAAGCAGCACTGGCTATTGAAATTTTGCGCGGCAAACAATTTTGCACCCCTGTGCCCCCCCCATTCTACGCCACTGGGCAATTTGGGGAAAGCTTGCCCTGCTTCTAGTTAGAATTCAGCCAGTGTGCATGTTTCCTTAGCCTCTGGATTTTTATTTTATTTTTTTGTAATAAAAAAGCTGATTTTCGAAAAACAAATTCTGTTGCAGGATGCTCTCAATAGCTGGGCATGTAATATGAGAACCCAGTGCTCTTGGTGCCGATGTAACTATCCAAATCTAAGCATCGCTTTAAGGCATCCATGACTGAAAACTAGGCTCTCGTAGCCAAAACAAACACCTGACTCTGGCATGACACACAAAGGGCTTAATGTAAACACTTAATGAAGATATGCACAATGTGTACTTCATGTACAGATCCCGGGCATGGCAATCGAAAGCTGTCTTTAATAGTCTGCCAATTAAAGGACCTGTTCCCAATTTGCAGATTTGGCCTGTTGCATTCTGAGAATTGTTTAATATCCTTGATGCCTGTTTGTGTTAATGTTTGTGATTGAAGTTTTTCATTATTTGATGTTATATTTGGCCTTAGAATCAGAATTCTCTTTGGATGGGTTGAAATCTACATTAGCAAGAAAGCCAAAGAAGTGTCTCACTGATGGCCCTTTAGTTCCCCTCCAGTTAAAAGATTCTTTTTTTAAAAAAAACCCCAGCAACAAAACCAACAACTTTCTATTGTAGGTCTTTGAGCTGTGCTTCATTTTGCCAAAGAATTACAAAAACCCTTTTTTCATATATAGAGAAAGAGAGTTCTAAAAGAGGGATGTGGAGCCTGTGGCCCTCCAGATGTCATGAGACTCCAAGTCCCATCAACCCCAGTCTGCAGGCCCAAAGGCCAGGGATAACAGGAGCTGTAACTCAGAAACATCTGGAGGTCACAGATTCCCAATCCTGGTTTTAAATGAAGATAAAATAAGGAGGGGGCAGTGTTGGGGGTTGTAAGTCTCCCTTGTTAAGTATAATGATTTAATTTCCTGAAATGGGAATGTTTACTTCTGTTAACTGTGTACTTTTAACATGGGTCCCCCCCCCTCCCCGGCATAGCTCTCATGTGATTGGCTGATTGTGAGTTACATGAGAGAGACATTTAATTCTGTTGTGACTGTTATTCCAGCAACTGTCGTTTTTAACTGTCTTTCTGCTTCCCTCTTTTTTTGGGTGAGGGAGAACGGCTGCTGAGATTGGCTTCTCAGGATACTGCTGAGGACAGTGTTGTGTCAGTGTGATCTGTCCGAAGTGAAACAGACAGAGGAAGATCCCAAAATGTTGCAGGAGCTCTCTGTAAGGAGCAAAGAGAATACTGCTGTAAAAGGTAAAGGGACCCCTGACCATTAGGTCCAGTCGTGGCTGACTCTGGGGTTGCGGCACTCATCTTGCTTTATTGGCTGAGGGAGCCAGCGTACAGCTTCCGGGTCATGGCCAGCACGACTAAGCCGCTTCTGGCGAACCAGAGCAGCGCACGGAGATGCCATTTACGTTCCCGCTGGAGCGGTACCTATTTATCTACTTGCACTTTGACGTGCTTTCGAACTGCTAGGTTGGCAGGAGCAGGGATCGAGCAACGGGAGCTCACCCCGTCACGGGGATTCGAACCGCCGACCTTCTAATCAGCAAGTCCTAGGCTCTGTGGTTTAGACCACAGCGCCACCCGTGTCCCTTAAATAGAACATAGCAGTTAAAAAAAGAGATGCTCATAAAAGAATTGTGGTTGCTTTAGAATCGCCGACTCACTGCATAGTCATGTGAGTAGATTCATAACATGCATGCTTTTCCCTTGGACTGCATCCTGTGGGTGCTGCATAGATCCGGGAGCTGTGAATTTGTCATGGCAACAGCAGGAAATCGCTTGCAACTTAAGAATATAACCAAACAAAAAAAAAATATTGGCACCAAATACGCTTGTAAAACCTCATCCAATGAAACAAACTTTTAAATATGTGGTCAGAAATCATTTGCTTTGTAACGACTCGGGGTGCTTTTACACTACTACGTTATTCTAACTGTAAATTTTGGATCTGGATTACTATTTAGTGATCCAGATTAATTAAAACCTATTGGCTTCTGGAGCTTTAAAACGATTGAGGCATTTTCACTTGCTCTGTAAGCAAATAACAACTACTAATAGCCAAAAGTGCAGCCAGCAATATCCAAACGGCAAAGTCATCAGATTTTTTGACATGCACAATATTGACTAAATTAGCGCTAACACGTTCCCAGCCATTGCTGTGGGAAGTTTAAAGCCATGCATGTAAATACTTTCCCATGCCTATTTGCCATGCACAAATGTTTGCATGTGCATAGCATATGTGATGCTGCATAAGCACTTAATAAAAAGGGTGAGTGCGCATTTGTGCGTGTGCTTGACCGCAGCTGCACATCTAATTGCATGTGAAGAACCGCTCTTTTCATTGCCACGATAGGAACACATTGCTTGGAAGATACAGTCCCACATGTGTTTCTCGTTTTCTTTACTGACGACAATAAATTGAAACACAGTAGCTGGGACAAGATGTTCATACATCCTTCAGCCTACAAGAAGCCGAAATGACAACAGAAATGTGGGGTTGGTCATCTTTCATTTCACTCCAGATCAGTAGTTTATAAACTTTCCCATCCTAGATTACATCTGGACCACGATCATTTGAGCAAGGCTCTCTGTTTTGTTCTGACATACAACCGTCTATTTCAGGACTGAGTTCAGAAGAAGCCTGCCTGCAGGGGCGCAGGAAGGGGGGCAGTGGGAGCGGGTCGCCCCGGGTGTCACCACTGAGGGGAGTGACAAAATGCTGGGTGGCACTCACCATGGGGCCTACAGCGCACCCGAGCCACGCGTCTCGTCTGGGAGTGACACAGTGGCTTGGATGCCCGCAGGCTCCACACTGCCCAACATGGTTGAAAATAATGCTTTAATAATAATAATAATAATAATAATAATAATAATAATAATATAGAAAGTGGCTTTGTTGGGTGCTATTTTGGATTAGATGAACTGATTTTTTATATATCCATATATGCAGTGGAACCTGGAAACAAGAAGAACTCCCTGCGAAAGAAGAATGGCAGACGAAATTAATGGACCATGCAGAATTAGATAAGATGACAGGAAGGATTCGAAACCTGCAGGATCAGAGATTCTCAGAGGACTGGAGTAAATATGTGAATTATTTGAAAAGCAATTGTAATCAACAGATTACACTAGTAGAATTGCAAGAAGTTTTGTAAGGAGGACTATGTGAAATATTGCAGAGGAAAGTATGAAGAGAATTATTAGTGAAGGACTATTAAAAGTAATCCCCTTCATGGATCACTGCCTTGCCGTGGCGAAGGGGCTTGAATAACTCAGAGAAGCTATGAGCTATGCCGCGCAGGGCCACCCAAGATGGACAGGTCACAGTGGAGAGTTTTGACCAAATGTGATCCACCTGGAGCAGGAACCGGCAAGCCACTCCAGTATCCCTGCCAAGAAAACTCCATGGACAAAGACAATAGTCATATAAAAGTTAAGACAGTGTTCTTGAAGCTACCAGCATGAGTTTGACCAAACTGCGGGAGGCAATGGAAGACAGGAGTGCCTGGCGTGCTCTGGTCCATGGGGTCACGAAGAGTCGGACACGACTAAACAACTAAACAACATGGCAGATGAAAGTGATGGACTATATGGAATTGGCGGAAATGATTGGCAGAATCCGAGACCAGGGAGAAGAGTCGGTGGAAGAAGACTGGAAGAAATTTAAGGACTATTTACAGAAACATTGCAAAATTAATGAATGTTAAAATGATGCCGGAATGAAATGAAGCGGTTTTAGTAACAAGGTTAAAAAGGAGTATGTAAAAATGATTTACTAAATAGATGAAATTATAAGGTTGTATGTCAAGATAAAGAACTAAGATAAAAACAAAGAGGGAAAGGATTTGCTGAATTAACCATTCGAAATGGAATACAAAAAAGGGAGGTGTGAGGAGGTCAGGAAAACAAGTGAATGAAAAATAAGATATTGAAAGATGGACTCTTTCCCCCCCTCCTATTTTCTCTTTTTT
The DNA here is from genome assembly GCA_034642415.1 of Podarcis siculus. Taxonomy (NCBI): domain Eukaryota; kingdom Metazoa; phylum Chordata; class Lepidosauria; order Squamata; family Lacertidae; genus Podarcis; species Podarcis siculus. Next base: position 385,911 of record JAXCMG010000070.1, on the reverse strand, counting down.
TTTCTACTCTGTATTTTTTATTGTTTGTTTTCTTTCTCTATTATATTATTATTTTTGTAAACTCTTTCTTGAAATTTGAATAAGATATCATTTAAAAAAACACAAATTAAAAGTAATAGTGACATTAATGAAATGGAGATATTAAATTTTGTATTTTTCTCTATAAACCTTTATTTATTTATTTTTAAAAAACAGAAGACAAAAGACAAAACGCCGTAAAATTATTTTATGGAGCCATTTTCGGGGCTATGGCTAGTTTCCTTCTCTCTGTCTGAAAGTCAGAAAGAGGCCCAGGCACAAAAGCCTATTGGACTATGGATGTGGGGAAAGTCTTATTCAGTTCACTGTTAAAGCCAAATCTATTAAATTTGGGCTTTCCAAAACGACTTGAGAACCAAAACACACCCATTCTTCAAAATTTGCACTTGCCTGAATTTTGATGCACTTCTCTAAACAATGTTTACAAATAGTAGGGGAAAGTGTGCATTAAAATGAAGATATTTGTTAAAATAACATTAAATGTGCATTATATTATGGGCAGTGCTTTTTTCTGGGGGTACGCAGGGGTACACATACCCCTAAACATTTTGTGGATCTTTGTACTTTTGTCCATTTTCTGTATTTATTTCTCCCCATTTGAACTATAAAATGGTGATTTTCTTCAGTCAAAATGAAAATACCCCTAAACATATTTTTTTTAGAAAAAAAAGCACTGATTATGGGAAATTGCTTGTAAATGTGTAAATTACTCAAAACTAGGTAAAGGTAAAGGGACCCCTGACCATTAGGTCCAGTCGTGGCCGACTCTGGGGTTGCGGTGCTCATCTCATTTTATTGGCCGAGAGAGCTGGCGTACAGCTTCTGGGTCATGTGGCCAGCATGACTAAGCCACTTCTGGCGAACCAGAGCAGCACACGAAAATGCCGTTTACCTTCCTGCCAGAGTGGTACCTATTTATCTACTTGTACTTTGACATGCTTTGAACTGTTAGGTTGGCAGGAGCTGGGACCGAGCAACGGGAGCTCACCCCGTTGCGGGGATTCAAACCGCTGACATTCTGGTCGGCAAGTCCTAGGCTCTGTGGTTTAAGCTACAGCGCCACCCGTGTCCCTCTCCTCAAAACTACATACGTATAAAAATGTGTTTATTAGGAGAAATTTGCACCAAATGCTGATGGTTTTTCATGATGACTTTTTAAATAAAAAATTCGCAAACAATTGCAGAAATGCAGAGAACTGAAATTAAGATTGAAGAAACGAGAAAGTGGTGGAACAGATCCTTCCATCCTTATTGTCCCAGACCAAATTCCCCATCACAACTCGCTTTTTTGCTCCGCTGCAACCAGAGCAAGCCCTTTTCTTTTATGGATTATTTACCTGTCTTTTCATTTAGCCTTTTCCTCTCATGTTGTCATTAAATAAAGCGGACAGGAACCTTCTGCATAGTAGTTCTGTCTCTTTATCTTATGGCCCTTTCACTGTGAAAGAGGTAATGGAAGGACCAGGGTACAAGTGAAGCAGATAACAAAGTCCCTTTATGGAGGACAAGCAAATTGTAGGACAAGCAAATCTATGAAAAACAGAATGTGCAGCATGTCAGATATGAAGAGGTTGTGTTCCACAGCAAGGACACATCATGCCTTATTGGTTATGGAGACACTGAGCAGGTTGCATGGGTAAGATGGTTAGGGATGATGGGAACTGCAGTTCAAAACATCTGCAGTTCAAAACATCTTCTTAGATGAAGAAGGTTTAGTGATTCAGGATAACCATCTTGAACTACTCATCCCTGAAACATTCTTGGGAATCCCTGCTTGGGTAAACAACCCCAAATAGAAACAGAAGTTCAACATCAGTTAATGCTTCGGATCATACTCATAATCACAGATCCAGTGTTTGAAGTTTTGGATGCAATTGTGAAAAGCTTTGTATGCTTACGCAAACTGGCAAATAAGGAGATGTCACACCCAGGAATCCTTTTTAGTATAAAACTCATCAGGTGTACTTTTCCTTTGCTTAATCTAGTACAGACAGGAAAATAGCTTGCCAATATGTGATTTGATCACGTCCACATTTACTCAGAAGTAAGGTGAAGGTAGGGACGCGGGTGGCGCTGTGGGTTAAACCACAGAGCCTAGGACTTGCCAATCAGAAGGTCGGCGGTTCGAATCCCCATGACGGGGTGAGCTCCCGTTGCTCAATCCCTGCTCCTGCCAACCTAGCAGTTTGAAAGCACGTCAAAGTGCAAGTAGATAAATAGGTACCGCTCCAATGGGAAGGTAAACGACATTTCCGTGTGCTGCTCTGATTCGCCAGAAGCAGCTTAGTCATGCTGGCCACATGACCCGGAAGCTGTACGCCGGCTCCCTCGGCCAGTAAAGCGAGATGAATGCCACAACCCCAAAGTCGGCCATGACTGGACCTAATGGTCAGGGGTCCCTTTACCTTTAAGGTAAAGGACCCCCTGGATGGTTAAGTCCAGTCAAAGGTGACTATGGGGTTGCAGCGCTCAACTCGCTTTCAGGCTAAGGGAGCCGGCATTTGCCCACAGTCATGTGGCCAGCAGGACTAAACAACTTATGGCACAACAGGACACTTTGACGAGTGCTAGAGCACCTGGAAATGCTGTTTACCTTCCCGCCACAGTGGTACCTATTTATCTACATGCACTGGTGTGCTTTTGAACTGCTAGGTTGGTAGGAGCTGGGATAGAGCAACCCTGTTGCGGGGATTCAAACCACCAACCTTCTGATCAGCAAGCCCAAGAGGCTTAGTGGTTTAGACCACAGCGCCACCCGCATCCCTGACTCTGAAGTTAGTCCCACTGAATTCACTTCAAGTTACTATACATAGGACTGAGAGCACAGTCCTATGGGCCATCTATGCAGACAAAACACTAAAGTTCATGCGATGCAGTCTAGTTCCAGCTCATTTCCAGCAGCAAAGAGGAAAGCACTTAGAAAAGGTAACACAGCAATTATATTAGGCACCCTCCCTACTCCGTGCTGACACAAGCCAATCACAGCTTGCTGCATGAAGAATGTCTCCTGACAAATCTTCAAGTGCTTGTCATTTTTTTGTCCCTCAGCCGGTGATGTTGCACCAGTGTTGGGTGTCAGCATCGCCCTTGAGCCAGTGCCACTAACTGGACACATACACTTCAGCCCCGACTGGGCTAGGCGAGCTGGGTAGCACTTCCAGAGACCACCTTCTGCACAGGAACAGGTCAAAGTGCTGTGGACTCACAGCTTAGAGTTGTGAGCACCAGATTCACTCCAACAAGAAGATAGTCGTTGTACAGCAGAGTACAGCAGAGTATAGCAGAGCATAAACGACTCGGGGAGCAGCTCTGTAGAATATCTTCTTTTATTCTATCTACAACTATAATACACAACCATGTACAGAGCTAAATGAGGTCTAAGCGAAAAATGCTGAACTGTGCTGAGTGCTTGCAGCTGCTCTTAGCAGCAACCTTATCTATACACACGATCTCTCTCTAACACTCAGTCTCTCTCTCTCTCTTTGATGTGAGGCTGGAGTGGAATAAGTAGAGAGCAGAAACCGCCCCCCTCCTCTCTGGAGAATCAGCAGAGAACATCAGCAGATTCTTGGATATGGGAGGGGTGAAATCCCCTCATTGGGATCATACCAACTAGGGGTGTGCATTAACCACAAGATTCAGTTCGGATAATGATTCAGCACTTTGGAGAATATTGTGAATTAGTCTGAAGTGTTTTGGAGGCTGCTTGATTCAGTTCAGAAAAATAAAACTTTGTAGCTCCCTGTTTATCTATACAGTGGTACCTCAGTTTTCAAAGAGCTTAGTTCAAGAACAACTTGGAACCCGAACGCTGCAAAACTGAAAGGGGGTTTTCCGGTTTTCAAACTTTTTTTCGGAAGCCGAATATGCCCCGTTTTGAGTTCCCCTTTGTTTCCTGTTGCGCTGCTGATTTGCGCCCCCCCCCAATGCAGTGGCCTGGGGGGAGCGGCTGCCCACTTTGCCAACCCCAAGCAATGGCACTGCTGGGGTGATGGTGTGCGTGCAATTCCCCTTAACAACTTTGGGCCATCTCCCCTCATTTTCTTTAAATTTACTACCCCAAAATAGGGGGCGTCTTATACATGGGGGCGTCTTAATTTGTTTTTGTGCCTGTGTGGATCCCAGTTCAGTTACTGATTGATTGATTGATTGATTGATTGTGTGACTGCAGAAATGGATAAAAGCCCCCCATCCAAACAATGACTATCATCAGTGCAGGTAATAATTTTTGTAATTTTTTTTATCATTTACAGTACAGTTTTATTTATTTTATAGTACTGTACATTGATTATTGCTTTCATTTTATGGATAAAGTGTCCCATTAGATAGTAAAATTCATGTTAAATTGCTGTTTTAGGAGTTGTTTTTAAAAGGCTGGAACGGAATAATCCGTTTTGCACTACTTTCTATGGGAAAGCGTGCCTTGGTTTTGGAACGCTTTGGTTTTGGAACGGACTTCAAGAACAAATTAAGTTTGAGAACCAAGGTACCAGTGTGTGTGTGTGTGTGTGTGTGTGTGTGTGTGGTATTTTTCTATTGCTTTTGACAGAACTGAATGAAATTTGCAGGCACGGCTCCTCCTGAATGAATAAAGCCTTCAAAATCACATGCAAATAGGTCCAGATTTTGTTTGTTTGTTTATGGTTATCATTTAAACAGAACCATCAAAAATAGCTTTTGGGGGATCTGAATTGGATGAAATATGCAGGCACAGTAGTTATGAAGGAATGAATACGGCAAAATTTCATAGGATAGCTGCCATGGATTTCTTGCAAGCACGGCCATTAAAATTATGGTGAGGTTAAAAAAAGATCCACTTAATTTTCTGTATTGTTTTGTGGACAATTTGTAACAAGGCAGCGTATATCATAGGGGTACTTGAGGTAAGCAATCTGCCCAGTTATTGACCTGCAGGGCAGGTTCTGTTAGGCCGAATTCCTTTTTCTTTTTGCTGAGTTTTAAATTTTTCTTTTTTCCATATAATTTTTATTAATTTTCCAACACAAATATACAATTTTTTCAAATTTTTAACAAATTATTCTTTTTTGACTTCCTTCAGTTTCTCTGGTAATCACCTGTAGTTACTCTTCAATACGCATTTCCTTCGTTGTATTGCCAGTTAACTTCCCTCCCTTTTCTATTTGTTTTGACAATACATATTATACTTTTACAGTGCTTCTTGAAACCCTACTAGCGTTGTTTGCACATCACACACATTTTTCAGATAATCTACAAATTTTCCCCAATCTTCGATGAACTTTTGGTTTCGAACATATCTTATTTTCCCAGTCAATTTGTCAAGTTCCGCATAGTCCATCAGTTTCATTCTCCATTCTTGGATCGTCGGTATTTCTTCTTGCTTCCATTTCTGGGCCAATGAAATTCTTGCTGCTGTAACTGCATACTGGAATAGTTTACAGTCCTTTCTTCTTATTTCTTTCCCTGTGATCCCTAAAAGAAAGGCTTCTGGTTTCTTAAGAAAAGTATATTTTAACATCTTTTTCAGTTCATTATATATCGCTTCCCAGAAGCTCTTAACTTTCTTACATTGCGTGGACAGGCGGAGTCCCCAGATCACGAGTGGTCCCCCCCGTCATGTGGAATAACGACTCTAGACAACGTGCTATGGGATTAAATTGGCCACAACTTTATTAAATTTCAAATGTGGGTAGACCTTGGCTCAGGCATTGGGCGTTCTCCCTCCCCAGTCCCCAGCCGGGGACCTAGGGAGCTTCAGGGTTATCCAGTGTGTGTGGGGGGGATGGGCTGGCTCTGGAGAACATATGTTCAAGCAGAGACAGCCGCCCCCGTTACGCCGCCGCCGCAGGGGAGAGCAATGACGACCTTTCGGCGTACGGTCAATGCCTCCCTTCAGAAACCCCCTTTAACGGGGAACCCTGGTATCGCCGCCGCAAAGAGGAAGATGGACTAAAGGATTCCGCCCAAGGCCTGATACCGCCAAAGTTGTGACGTTTTGCTACGGGAAAGGCGAAACCTGCCAATGCAGGGAAATTCCTTTCCGGCCCTTTAACAGCGACCTTATCGTAGCAGCGCCCGCATACCTGTGGAGAAAGGTTAACCTGCAAAACCTATAAAGAAAAGTTAACCTGCAAAAGAAGACATTAACTGAGGGTGGGTAGGGTGGGAGAAGCTCTGGAGCCAAGTGAGGATTACCAGGTAAGATCCTCCCTCTATTGTGTGGGCAGGTAGTCCCTCCCCCTACCTGGCCTGGTTTCCCTGGCAACGCCTCCCCCAGGTGGGATTGGACAACTTACTGAAGTAGGCGGGGACCTCCAGGTATCCCACCTGAGGGAAGGCAAAGCCTATGCTGATGGGGCCACTCCAGATCCAGGGCTGCACGCGTCCACGCAAAGGGCGCCCCCCGTTTTAAGCGGGGAGCGGTCATTCCCACCACATATGGAAAAATGTTCCCTCTTTTTCTTTGCATTTCCAACACTTATTACATGTTTTATACATTTTTGCAAGTTTTACCGGTGTAATGTACCATCTATAAAACATTTTCATCACATTTTCCTTCAGCCCCATGCATGCAGTAAATTTTAAGTTTCCTTTCCATAGTTTTTCCCAGTCTTCAAATTGAATATTATATCCAAAATCTTTGGCCCATTGTATCATTACCGATTTGACTTCTTCATCTTTCATACACCATTCCAGTTTTAAATTTTTCTTTGTATTTTAAATTTTCTTCATACCGATGAATACTTTTCCTGAATCAAGATTCAGATTCACACCTGAGCCAAACTGGGCAGCCTCTGAATCAGGGACTAGTAGGAAGCATCTGTTGTCTTTGTCCATGGAGTTTTCTTGGCAGGGATACTGGAGTGGCTTGCCGGTTCCTGCTCCAGGTGGATCACGTTTTGTCAAAACTCTCCACTATGACTTGTCCATCTTGGGTGGCCCTGCATGGCATAGCTCATAGCTTCTCTGAGTTATTCAAGCCCCTTCGCCACGGCAAGGCAGTGATCCATGAAGGGATCACTGAATTATGGTGATGAATTCTGATGCTGGAGGAGACTCTTGAGAGTCCCAGGGACTGCAAGAAGATCAAACCTATCCATTCTTAAGGAAATCAGCCCTGAGTGCTCACTGGAAGGACAGATCCTGAAGCTGAGGCTCGAATACTTTGGCCACCTCATGAGAAGAGAAGACTCCCTGGAAAAGACCCTGATGCTGGGAAAGATTGAGGGCACAAGGAGAAGGGGACAGCAGAGGATGAGATGGTTGGATAGTGTTCTCGAAGCTACCAGCATGAGTTTGACCAAACTGTGGGAGGCAGTGGAAGAAAGGAGTGCCTGGCGTGCTCTGGTCCAGGGGGTCACGAAGAGTCGGACATGACTAAATGACTAAACAACAACAACAACAAGTGTATATCATAGGGGTACCTGAGGTAAGCAATCTGCCCAGTTATTGACAAATATGTCTGCAGGGCAGGTTGTGTTAGGCCGAATTCATTTTTCATTTCATTTTGCTGGGTTTAAATTTTTTCTTTGTCTTTTAAATTTTCTCCAAACTGATGAATACTTTTCCTGAATCAGGATTCAGATTCACACCTGAGCCAAACTGGGCAGCCTCTGAATCAGGGACTTTTAGGAAGCATCTGTCCAAAAGCCAAGGCATGTGGCAGGTGGGCCATAGAGCTTTCTTCATTGCCTTGGGAGGATATTTATTAATAATTTTTATTTTTTTTATTTATTTTTATTTTTATTTTTTATTTTTTTATTTTTATTTTTATTTATTTATTTTTTTAATTTTTTAATTTTTTATTTTTACCCTGTCCATCTGGCTGTGTAGACCTGCTGCTTGTGGAGGACCCATTCATTCTGGGCTTGACTCTGTCATGTAACTGCCCTCCACCAGATGGGCTGTGAGGGATATACACTCAGTGCCTTAGCCAAGTCCAAGCTACACCTGGAATCAATAAAGTTGTAGCCAATTTTTAAAACCCCAGAACGTTGTCCTGTCCAGTTTGTCCGCCTTCTTGGCTCTGGCCTCGCTCCTGGTATGTGTGTGTGTGTCACTGTGGGTGGGTCTGCAATGGATGCCTCAGATAATGTGTGTGATGTGCTTTAAGCACTCAAGAATTACATATTTTAAAAATACGGTTATTTATAACAGAGGGCACCATGACCTAAAGCCGGTCATGCTCACTGTGTGGGCAGGATAACTGCAACCAAGCCTTTAGCAGGCCGCAGAACAGCCAGAGGAGGTTGCACAATGAACAGGCCTGGTCTGAATTCAAAAGGGTCTGCAAGTTGCAACATGTACATGTTATATACACATCGTTTTCCAGTTCCTAAATTCTTGCCCTTAAGAAGATTAATAAGCTCTTCATTTGATTTCTCAATGCCGTACTTTTTCCTGGCACAGCAGGGATGAACATTATATATATATATATATATATATATATATATATATATATATATATTCACCCTTGAAGGGCCAGAATGTCTCCTTAAATTCATCTGGTAGTTGGAAAGTAATCCAGATTTTGTTTTTGTGCACAATGTTTAAAGAAAACCAAATGCCTTCAGCGGAGTAGGAAAGGCTACGTAGCCTTTAGAAATGTTACCACAGCAGCGGTAAAGCGCTGGAAAAATCCAAATAGTTATTAAAATGTTAAACCTCAATTGTTTAGGAATTAGGCGCATAGCTGAAATCATTCCCCACCTGCAGTGTGAGCAACATGCTCTTTACCTTGGGAGAACAATTTAAATGCTGTATACTCCAGATTGATTAACATCATCTGAAGCTTATACAGAGTCATGGGACCATCCAGCCCAGTATTTGTACTGGCATCCAGGGGCTCAAGTAGAGGCTATTTCCTAGCATCTGGAACCTGAGAAGTGGAAGGCCATAGCCTAGTGGTGAAGCACTCACCTTGCATGCAGAAGGTTCCACGTTCAATCCCCGGCGTCTTCAGGTAGGGCTGGGAGAAACTGTGGTCCAAAACCCTGCAGAGCTGCTTCCAGTCCATGTCAAAAAGCAATAAATCAATCTTTATTACAGTCCAGAGACCCAACCAATTGTTACAAGGCAATACACAATTCAGACAGCCTACCTCCAGGTTATAGGGACGCGGGTGGTCTGTGGGTTAAACCACAGAGCCTAGGACTTGCCGATCAGAAGGTTGGCGGTTCGAATCCCCGCGATGGGGTGAGCTCCCATTGCTCGGTCCCTGCTCCTGCCCACCTAGCAGTTTGAAAGCACGTCAAAGTGCAAATAGATAAATAGGTACCGCTCCGGCAGGAAGGTAAACAGCGTTTCCATGCGCTACTCTGGTTCACCAGAAGCAGCTTAGTCATGCTGGCCACATGACCCAGAAGCTGTATGCAGGCTCCCTCAGCCAGTAAAGCAAGATGAGCGCTGCAACCACAGAGTCTGTCAGGACTGGACCTAATGGTCGGGGGGGTCCCTTTACCCTTTACCTTTTACCCCCAGGTTAAACAAGCATTTTGTTCAAACTTAAAGATAGGGATCATTGGTTCTTGCAACCACCAATAAAAACTTTGCCACTGCTAATGTTCTAGCATTTGTCCGGTCTTCCAATAGGAACCTGACATAGTGAGCCTCTGATTTTCCCAGGAAAGGTACCAGCCAGGGTAATATCAGTTCAGCCCTGGCTTGCTCATATTTCACACAGTGCAGCAAAATATGCTTTATGGAATCGATGTCTTGAGCACATGAGCAAAGTCTGTCCTGGTAGGGAACTCCTCTCAACCTGCCATCCAACACTGCAGAAGGAAAGACGTTTAGTTTGGCTTTCGTGAAAAACCTTTGATAATTTGGTACTGTCAGCTTTTTAATGTAAGATGTTAACTTAAAGACATGCCCATATTGTACTCCTACTGCCAGCGGACTACAGACTGTGTGTGATTGAGATCGCAAGTCACTGTGTGTATTATCCCATTATCTTTGCTTTAACGTTCTTGGGGCACCTTCATAACCCAGGTAATATAGTTGGGGGGGGGTGACAGACCAATAGAGGTGGCTTTTCTAGCCATGGTTTTCTGCCATTTGCTGACAAACTCCTCATTGGCCAGGTGTTGGTACAAACCCTTCCCTAGATCAAACACTGAAATCCTGAGCCAGTGTCAAAAATACTGAGCTAAATGGACCAATGGTCTGACCAAGTATAAGGTAGAATCTGATGTTTTGTTGAAACACTGCTGCCCAGTGCAGTGAAAGAGACATTACCGTATTTTTCGCTCCATAAGACGCACCTGACCATAAGACACACCTAGTTTTTAGAGGGGGAATGCAAGAATATATATATATATATATATAATATAAAATATAAAAATATAAAATATAAAATATATATTTTTATAGCCCATCCATCTGACATAAAAAAACTTCTCTATACAGGTGTCAGATGTCTTCTAAAGGTTCTATAGTTGCTTATCTCCTTGGCTCGGGGATCGCATAACTTCATACCTTCCAACATTTCGCCAATGAAATAGGGACGTCCAAGGAAAAGCGGAACATTCCGGGATCAAATCAGAAACCGGGATGGCTTCTGTAAATCCAGAACATTCCCTGGAGAACAGGGACACTTGATGAGTCTGAGTCTCTCTGTCTGGCCCTTGGGATTCTCCTTAGACCACCCTGCTAGCCACATCTAATCTGCCAAGCCACAGTGGTCCCCCCTCCAGCTGAGATGTGTCCCTTCTTGCTTGCTTGGATGGAGTATTTGTGTGTGTGTACATGCGTGCACAAAGTAGCTGACTGTACAAAGGTAAAATTTACACTATTTGTCCCACCTACTTTTCCCCACTGGCCCTGCCCACTATCAGAATGTTGCCCCCAGAATTTTGCCCGGAAGGGGATCCAACCCCCCAGGCTGCAAAAGGTCCCCTACCCTGAACTAACTGGTAAGCGTTCTTTTCTGAAAAGGGTATAAATCAAATATTCCCTTACTTCAGACAGGCTGTCCATTTCTTTTTTAAAAAACAAGTCCTCCTTAAAAGGCTCCTTGCCTTTTTTTAATCGTACACACAGGGTGCATTGTGCTGGTAATTTTTATTCCTGTTTTATTGAATTTTAAAAAATATTTATAGGGGAGAAAGCTCTTAAACAAGCTAACCGCTGAGTACTGAAATGAGGAACAAGTGGCGTGCGGGGGGAGGTAGAGGGGAAATAAGGTAAGAAGTCTGATGGCCATTTTTAAAAATATCGCTGGATGTTGCCAAAGTGGCTCTATTTAATCCATTTTTTTTCACGACTTATATGCCAAAGTTCCTCCCAAAGTTTTATTAACGCAGCGGTGTGTTTATTACTACAATTTCTATCCCACCTTTATAAAAAACATAATCCAGGTAGCTATGGTCCAGGACAAAGGTTCGAATCCTAAGATTAGTGAAGGAAGTTTGTGGAATGGAAGTTTCTCACGGTTTCCTCTCTCAGCAACTTCTTGGGTCCCTAACCAAATTGTTTTAGAGGTACAAAGAAGGTACATTTTAATGTTGTATTTTAATCTTGTTTTTAAGTTGTATTTCAATCAATTTGTTTTTATATTGGTTGTTAGCTGCCCTGAGCCCGGTCTTGGCTGGGGAGGGCATCGTATAAATAAATTTATTATTATTTATTATTATTTATTATTATTATTACAGAGCTGGACCAGTGAGAGGTGAGACATAACCTGGGGAGACATAACTTTCAGCCCCCAAGCCCACGGTTATCCACCCCTGTTCCTGAGCAGTGATTCCTAACCATTTTGCTATGCCTTCCCACAAGTCCAAATTTATCTGGCATGGTGAACCACGTATGAATTTTGCACCTTAGGGCTTTGGCAGCCATTGGTTTCTTGCATCTCCATGGCAAGCTTGCCTATTTCATAACCATCGCTTGAGCCATCCAAGCAAAAATTTACTTTACACCCCTATTAATGTGGAATATTTTTTGGGGAAATATTTATAGTACTTACAAAGCTATTCATGGTTTTGCTTATGGAAATGTCGGAGCACTGACCGTCGGATTGCAGGATATTGCTTCATAAACTGTAAAAATGTATTCTAAAAACATATGGTTGCTCAAGTGTGCAGTTTGTTAAGGGTAGCTGGTTAACGGCGCTGGGAACCTGACAGAGGAAAACCAGGTAGGGCCCCAGGTGAGGGGTGCTTAAATGGCCAGGGGGCGGACCCAAGGGATGCCTTCTAGCTCTGTCGGCTCCGCCCCTTAGCACAGTCTGATTTGAGGCCAGCATCCCCAATCGCCAAAGCAGGATGCAGGCCAGGGTCCAGCTCCTGATAGGCACTGGGGGCAGTACGTTTCCGAGCACAATTCAAAGTGTGGGTGCTGACCTTTAAAGCCCTAAATGGCCTTGGCCAGGATACCTGAAGGAGCGTCTCCACCCCCATCATTCAGCCTGGAAACCGAGGTCCAGCTCTGAGGGCCTTCTGGTGGTTCTCTCACTGCAAGAAGTGAGGTTACAGGGAACCAGACAGAGGGCCTTCTCGGTGGTGGCACCCGCCCTGTGGAACGCCCTCCCATCAGATGTCAAGGAAATAAACAAGTGTCTGACTTTTAGAAGACATCTGGAGGCAGCCCTGTTGAGGGAATTTTTTAATGTTGGATGTTTTTAATATTCTGTTGGTAGCCACCCAGAAGGGACACGGGTGGCGCTGTGTGTTAAACCACAGAGCCTAGGACTTGCCGATCAGAAGGTCGGCAGTTTGAATCCCCATGACGGGGTGAGCTCCCATTGCTCGGTCCCTGCTCCTGCCAACCTAGCAGTTCGAAAGCACATCAAAGTGCAAGTAGATAAATAGGTACCGCTCCAGCGGGAAGGGAAACGGCGTTTCCGTGCGCTGTTCTGGTTCGCCAGAAGCAGCTTAGTCATGCTGGCCACATGATCCGGAAGCTGTACGCCGGCTCCCTCAGCCAATAATGTGAGATGAGCGCCGCAACCCCAGAGTCGGTCACGACTGGACCTAATGGTCAGGGGTCCATTTACCTTTACCTTTAGCCACCCAGAGTTGCTGTGGAAACCCAGCCAAATGGGTGGGGTATTAAAAACAACAACAACACCTATCAGGAAGGGGCATTCAGGTGTTGATTCCCCTGTAGGCGCCCCAGTGGAGCCCTCACCTTCCTGCAATGCTGTCGCACCAAAAGAGGTGAGTTGACTTGTTAAGAGATCCCTATTCCCCTCACAATCCTTCTCAGGGAATTCTGGGAATTGTGGCTGTGGGGGGGGGGGAATAGAGCTGTACCAACAATCCAACAAAACAACTTGTAAGAGTTTGTCATCGTACCAGTTAAGGATTAGAAGCGATGGATATTTTGGGTTCACTCACCAAGCCCATTATGGCCCACTTGCAATGACTTCATGACCCATAGATTGGGAAATGCTGTTCCAGAGTATTGCATCAATGGGCAATGATGTATGGCTGTAACTCAGCAATTCCACGGGAGCCAAATACCTTTCCCTTAGCTAGAAGATGTGCTTCTAGGACACTGTGTTTTGCCAGCTCACAAATTATGACATTCTGAGGGCTGGGACAAAGCAAACTTCTCACCAACTCACACAGTGGTTGCCGATAAACGTGCTGCTTACAATATGATCTCCACTTCAGTGTTTCCTGCAAAATGCAGTGAGAGTGGTGTAGTGGTTAGAGTGTCAGACTAGGACAGGGGAGACCAGGGTTCAAATCCCTCCTCAGCCTCGGAGCTCGCTGGTTGTTCTTGGTTATTGTGGGGATTAAATGAGGAAGGAGATGATTGTGTGTGCCGGCTTGAGCTCCTTGGCAAAAAAGTTGGACAAGAAAGAAAGAAAGAAAGAAAGAAAGAAAGAAAGAAAGAAAGAAAGAAAGAAAGAAAGCAGGACTGGGACAGAGAAACCAAAGGAAAATGTGGGTGTATGAAGGTTAAACGGTAAGCAAGCACAACAGGCATGCAGTGTATTATGTAGCCCTCCCAACTTTGTGGCTTTCAGATGGTCTTAGATGCCATCAGCCCCTGATAGCATGGCCAATGGTCAGGGATGATGGGAGTTGTAGTCTGAAATTCTGGAGGGCACCAGGCTGCAAATGGGACGCGGGTGGCCCTATGGGCTAAACCACAAAGCCTAGGATTTGCTGACCCCCGCGACGGGGTGAGCTCCTGTTGTTCGGTCCCAGCTCCTGCCAACCTAGCAGTTTGAAAGCACGCCAGCGCAAGTAGATAAATAGGTACCGCTCCGGCGGGAAGGTAAACGGCATTTCCGTGCTCTGCTCTGGTTCACCAGAAGCGGCTTAGTCATGCTGGCCACATGACCCGGAAGCTGTACGCCAGCTCCCTCGGCCAATAAAGCGAGATGAGCGCCACAACCCCAGAGTCGGTCACGACTGGACCTAATGGTCAGGGGTCCCTTTACCTTTACCAGGGTGCAAAAGGCAGGTTTTGATTTTACATGGTCAGGGTCAAAGGCAGGTACCTGTAGAGTTGGAAGGGAAACCAAGAGTCATCCAGTCCAGCCCCATAAAATGCTGGAATCCTTCTCACATCTATCCCTGGACTTGAACCACCAACCTTTTGGTTAACAGCCAGCTGCACTGGCCTTAATTTACTATTTCCATGCTTTTCATTGCACAACTGAATTTGTAAGCCTGCTAATTCCTCTCTTGAAGTGGAGGTTTTGAATCTAGAATTTCTAGATTCTATTTGTGGTCATTGTTATAGCTAATGAAAAACCTTACATTAAATACTGACTCTTAGAAAAACAAACACTTGGGGCTTAAACACTGGCTCTTTGAATGAAAAATAAAATAAAAAAATCATACCCTCACACAGGGAAGTATCAACCATCTCCTAAAACACACAACCAGTCTGTCTTAGTTAGCCATTATCAGCCAAGGTGGGCAAAAGTTGACAGACGTGTGTTGGCCAGTTTCCTCCAAGCACTCAGTTTGCCTCCCCACTGGGATTCCCCGAAGCTATGGGCATAGTTCTCCCCCCTGCCAGATCTGTTCACATGTTATGCTGAAAAATCCATGGAGGTGGGGGGTGGGGAGGAATGCAAGGGAAAAAGGACAAGTTGTTCTCTGTGTATTTGAGGAGTTAGGACACACCGCCAGGTTTGTGTTAGCAGTTTCACATGAGCTGACAAAAGCTGATTGGTGCCAGCCTGGGGTATAAATATTGAGGAGTCCCTCCTTTTATTCCATCAGTACCGTAATTCTATCCTTTTCGCAAAAACAGCTCTCTGTGTGTGCGCATGTGTGTCTAACAGCAGTAACTAACTAACTAACAACAACAACAACAGTGTGTAGGGAGGGGAGGCTGGGAAATCTCTGAACATCTGAAACCCTGAGGTAATTGGGGCCGCCGAGACAAAGAGGGTCTCCCTTTTGATCCACGCGTCCTTGAGCCCCAGCCAAAATCCTTAAGTGAGGTCTAACACTCTCTAACCAAGGCTGTGCCCATAAACATGGGCGACTGGGAGTAGGATGTGTATTTGTGGTCGAGCGAGGTATGCAAGTTATGTTCTGTGTGGATGGAGTACGCCTGGTGCTGAAAGCTGTGGGCTGGGGGAATGAAAGCAAGTTGTACGAGGAGAAGAAGGAATGCTCACAGCACTTGGTGCCCTCAAATGTAGATTAGTTTGGACGGGGATGTGAGGTAGGAAAGATATATCCTGAACACCTGTTTCTACATCTGTATTTTTCCTTCTCTGGGAGGGTACAGCGAGCTCGGCCTCTTGCTGTGTCTCTGCAAGGCAGTCAGCTCCTTCCCGCCCTAAGTGAAAAACAGCAACGTCTGTCCAAGCTGCACTGCTCAAGCGTGTCATGTGATAAATCTGCGATTTTATTATGTATACCAGATTGCTGCTTTTATTTATTTTTATTTTTTTAATTCAAAAAAACATGGAGTAGTTTTGAACGTGTTTTTATTTAGGGATGCAACATTGGCAACAAAGATGAACAGAGGGAAACATTCATTCGTTCCCTGTCCCACCCCATCCCAGTTTTAACAGCCCATCAGTAGATATTGATACATGGATATTGATATTGATATTGAGTGTGACTGGGGAGAGTTTAGAGGTGACTTACTCCAAGGATGGGCAGACTTCAGGCTTTATGGATCTTTTTCTTCTTCTATTATTAGATCCCCAATATCTACTAGTGGGAACCAAGAGCCTATTGTACTGAACCGGACCCACTGCTGTTTCTCATAAGACTCCTTGTTTTGTTGTTGTTGCTTAGTCGTCTAGTCATGTCCCACTCTTCGTGACCCCATGGACCAGAGCACGCCAGGCACTCCTGTCTTCCACTGCCTCCTGCAGTTTGGTCAAACTCATGCTGGTAGCTTCGAGAACACTATCCAACCATCTCGTCCTCTGTTGTTCCCTTCTCCTTGTGCCCTCCATCTTTCCCAACATCAGGGTCTTTTCCAGGGAGTCTTCTCTTCTCATGAGGTGGCCAAAGTATTGGAGCCTCAGCTTCACAATCTGTCCTTCCAGTGAGCACTCAGGGCTGATTTCCTTCAGAATGGAGAGGTTTGATCTTCTTGCAGTCCATGGGACTCTCAAGAGTCTCCTCCAGCACCAACACTCATTGTTAGTGCTCTTCATTTCAGCGGCCTGTTTTAACTAGGGAGCTGTAGTTATTTCTGAAAGAAGTGGCAGTCAGAAGGCTTCGGGGATTTACTGAAAACCACTGAATATCTAAACCCTCAATGCACAGCCTTAAAGCCAGACTGGAGGTGAACTTTGGACCTTCTGCATGCAGATCATGTGGTCTACTCATTTCTCTGTGGCTCCTGCTTCCCCCAGAGCATGATCTGGCCTGGGAAGCTGATCCAGCGCCCAAAACCATACCACTAGGTCAACAGAACTGTGTTGTGAACACAGTCATTGCCCAGTAAAATTTCCAGTGACATCAAACTCAAGAAGCTGAATTTTTGCTTTGTGAAGATGATGGGAAGCTGGTCCTGGCTATGTATAATGTGATTTTGGCTTCTACCAAGAGATACATTTGGCCGTCTCACTCATATCTCCTGGAACAGGTGAGTTGGCAGCAGTGAAAGCCACAGCTTAATCCTATGCGCTTTGTCCCTCTTACTTAAGAAGATCTGCAAACACTCAGTTATTTTCCACTTTCCCTAAAGTACAGCCATCGCCACCCTGGTCTCCGAAATATTGCTGCGTCTTTATTTGTACCCAGAGAAATTGTAGTTGGAACACGAGGTGTCAAAACTGCATCCATTGTTTTATTAAGAATTATTAAATTCTCCAGTGGGTGACAAATCGCATCAGGGTCAAAGCTTTCCAAAAAATAAATGCAGTGTATCTAATATTCCCCCCTCCCCGTAAAAAAAAAATAATGTTTGCCATAACTTGGGATCTTTAAATGAGAGGAATGAACTCATTGCTCGGAGGTCAGTGGTAGCAGATTTTGTTTTAACAAGTCTAGATAAAAATCTGCTGAGCAATGTCCATCGAGGGCCAACAGCGCTTGGCTGTCTCAGTGGCAGTGGGAGACAAATCTGAACAGCAGTGTCACACATCCCTTAGCCTGACCCTGGCCAAACATAATTGAGCTCAGCCAAAGGCCTCTGTAGCATGATGGGTAATGTACGAGAAATGCTGAAGAAGCTTAAAAAGTGTCCGATTATGATATGGATGAATGATAATTTGATGGCTACGGCTTCTAATGCACTGAGACACCATGTTTTATTATACCTCAGCACTAAACTGTTCCAACCCTTGCTATTTTTGGATTTCCATGTGTATTCAAGGATGTTTGTGCGCATATGAGAACATCTTAAGGAGCCATCCGCAGTCCGTTCACTGCAGTGTGCCAGGCGCAGGTTTTATCCCAGCTTAAAGTTTGCCCTTGCTGATACTTGAAAATGGAAAGTGGGGAATCTGATGCCCTCAGCTCCAGCCAGCATTGCCAAGGATCAATAATGGGAGGCGCAAGCCAAGAACTCTGGAAGGTCAAAGGATCCTCATCCCTGTTTGGGATGATCAAACAGCCATTTTTTACAATGTCCATTTACCCTGGTGCTTTCCTTATGGTTAAAGAATGAGGCAATGGTTTATTCTGACAACTCAGGATATGCTCACTTTAAGTAAAGGTAAAGGGACCCCTGACCATTAGGTCCAGTCGTGACCGACTCTGGGGTTGTGGCGCTCATCTCGCTTTATTGGCTTTGGGAGCCGGCGTACAGCTTCCGGGTCATGTGGCCAGCATGACTAAGCCGCTTCTGGCGAACCAGAGCAGCACACGGAAACGCCGTTTACCTTCCCTCCGGAGTGGTACCTATTTATATACTTGCACTTTGATGTGCTTTCGAAATGCTAGGCTGGCAGGAGCAGGGACTGAGCAATGGGAGCTCACCCCGTTGCAGGGATTCAAACCAGCGACCTTCTGATCGTCAAGTCCTACGCTCTGTGGTTTAACCCACAGCACCACCTGCGTCCCTATGTTCACTTTATGTAGCTTTTTAATAATAAAATAAAATAAAAAACGTCCAAGCCACGAAGCACCATAAGGTGCTCTGTTTGTCCCTGATCTGCTCTATCATGCCTCATGGGTAATTTTGTGCCAAGCACGAGCCAAATACCTTTATTTATTAATTAAATACGTTGCTGTACAGTGGAACCTTGGTTCTCGAATGGCTTAGTTCAACAAATCGGCCCCCGAACGCTGAAAACCCAGATGTCAGTGTTCCGGTTTTCAAACATTTTTTGGAAGCTGAACGTTTGATGTGGCTGTTGGATGTGGCTATCTAGCTGTCCCCCAAATCTGCTTCCAACCTCCTGGAGAAAATTTTTGAGGAGGACAGATGAGAGAAGTAGGAAGTTGATGAGCAGGTGTCTGTTGCGTGAACAGAATGGCAGTTCTGGATACAACCCAAAAATTAATAATAATAATAATAATAATAATAATAATAATAATAATAATAATA